>VDFB02013070.1:0-18445 GCA_007258455.2 Sequoia sempervirens | reverse complement strand
CTTTCAATCAGCTTGTTGGTGAATTCTCCGTAGGTTCGAATAAGGTTATGGCCAAGTGTGACCAAACCATGGTACCACCACTCATGGTCAGTTCCCTCTAAATGAAGTGTTGCAAAGTTGATGGCATCTTCTTCTGGCATGGGACGAAGTGAAAGGTAGTTGTCTAACTTCTGAACCCACGATCTTGCTGAACACTTATCACTTCCATCGAAGTGAGCCAATGTTACCTTCCCTAAGGCTTGATGAAAATCAGTTCTAGGAGCCATATAAGCTCGGTTATCAACTCTTCCTCCATTTGTTCTGTTTCTCTGATTCAAGAATTGATCAAAGGACCATTGGTCTCTAAGATCAGGAGGTAAGGTGGCATACTCCAAGTAGGCTTGCCTGGCATCGTCTACCAAAGGAATGGCAGCTTCAACTTGCGGTTCTTCCCTCTGAGTGAATGTAGGAAAGAGCGGCCTAGAGGCTGATCCACTAGAGATGGCATCATGCTGTCCAATAGTTCTACTTCCTCCATTACCATTGTTCCCATTGTTCCCATTGTTCCCATTGACTCCACTGCTTTCTCCTATAGCATGGTTTTGATTAGGAGTATGCTTCTAAGGAGTTTGCTGGTCCATTCGAACAAGTAACCGAGACATCATCTCAATCATTCCATCAAACTTCTTTTCCATCCTCGCATCCTTCTCATCCATGGCCTGCCTAAGATTTTCTGACATATTCTCAACTGTTTTACCCGTATCCACTGCTCTTCCGGTTTCTCTCGAAGCTTCCTGAAGAGTATCTGCCGTAATCGGGCTAAGCTGTATCTATTGTCTTCCGGCTCGACCGGTGAAGTGCATTCAAGTAAACTACTATCACTCCATTCCATAACCGACCATCAGAGGGCACGTGTTGGCGTAATCATGGCTCATACCACCGTGAAGAACCACCAATTTTTTTTTTTGTTTTTTCACAAAGCGATTACAATGAACACGCACCCGTTAAGGTTAGCTCTAAACCAAAACGATGCGGAAAGTAACTCTAACCAGAATGTACACCAGGATCCCGATGTGGGCAAGGTGTGAGCATTGGTCAGAGGGTCTAATGCAAATGCAAACTGAAGGGAACTCTAACCAAGAATGCGCCTGTGCAGACGAGCATATGGTCAGAGGATCAATGCATGATGAACAAATGTAACCCTAACCAAGAATGGCGCCGGGTAATGGCGAGCATATGGTCAGAGGGTCCCTAAACTACTAACTGAAAGCAAATAGGCGGCAAGCCAGCCTCTTCCACTTATTCAGTGGGAAATACATAAAAATTCAAGAAGAGATGAGAGAATTGCTGACAGTACTACTGTTCAGCTTACATCGAGTTATAGAGCCTGCCAAGAACACAAGATTAGAAGCTTCAGTAGCTGCAAAGATTTATAACTAATCTCCAATGCCCTAAACCCCTTAGTATCAACTTCTCACTCACAAATGGACATTTCTTCAAGTCTGATATGACTGATTTTGACAGAAAATTGCACAGACCAGCAACACAGCAATTACTAAAATGCTCACAAAACTCTCAAATCCCACCCGAATTACATGAAACTAAAAGCATTCAACCCCTAAGATGATGGCGCCCCAAAAGTAACTGAGAAACCAACCCAAATGACTCATATTTAATTTGCACGGAATTCAATGCAACTCACAAATGGTACGGCCCAGCTGCAAGGGCAATTTTACTCTGTAAAATCAAAGACACTTCAATAAAATCTGCAATTGAGCTAGAATGGTCGCCCCTCATAGACAAATTGATAGATTCAGTACCCAGAACAATAGCATTTTTATTTCACGAGTTATGAGCAAATCTTACATTCCTCAATGACATTCAACAACTCCAGAAATATGACAGAAAATGTAAACTAGAACTCCAAAATGCAAATACACAACTGAAAATGCAAATCAAACCTATTACAAGCTAACCTCTCAACTAGTTGCTATCTTTCAAGCAAGAAGATGAGCCAATGCTAGGAGGTGTGCTTTCCTCGAAGCGAGTGCCTGAAGACAATTCAGCAGCATAACGATGTAGTAGACAAAGATCCCAAATGAAGAGCTGAGGCCTGATTATATAGACATGAGAGAACCATCTAGAAGCTTCAAGAAGGGCGCCCAAAACCCTAATTTTGAATTCAGCATTTCCCTCCAAAAGAAGGCGTCCCTTTTCCTTAATGAAATATTTCACTTTTAAATAAAAGTCAATCCCTCAAGTAGGCGTCCTTTTCATTAAGCTCAATATTTGACTTTTAAAATATAATTTATCTCACCATGGCGCCTTGACCCTTTAAGTCCCCTTTTAAAAACAACTTAAAGTTGTACTGCTAGGCAAAGGGGGATATAATATTAAAATATAATATTATAATGAAAATACTTCTCTCCAAGAAATATGCGCCCAAGGCCAAAAACTGAAGTGCCAGTTGAACCAACTGAAGAAGAAGACCAACTGAACTGAACCCAACCTGTCCACTGCTAAAAATAGAATTTACTAAAAATAGTAAATTCGTGAAGTTGCTCGGAATGCCAAACTGAACATACCACTGCGAAGCTCTCTGAAAACCCAAAGAGAATCCGCAATCAGAATTCCAAACTTCAAGCAACAACCTCCTCAAAATTAGGAAACCCTAATTTCACCATCCGCGTAGCCTACGGGTCCGGAATAGGCCAACATTCAACAGAAACGACCACATCTGAGAAGGGGACATTACATCTAGTCTTCATTGTCATCATCCTAGCATTCGTTTGCTTCAAGTCTCATGTCATTCTGGCAAGTATTGAGTGAGTTGTGAGTATTTTAGTGAGTTCTAGTGATGCTGGTTACTTCATTTCAATTGCTGGTCTGTCATATCAGTCTTAGATAAATGCAGATTTGTGAGGAGTTTAAGTCTAGAGAGTCTTGTTAAGCATTGAGGAAATCATATTTAGAATTGCTGCATTGGAGGACTTCACAAATGGGTTTTGGCAAGAATTTTATCATATTGTAAGCTGATTAGTAGTACTATCAGCAATTCTCCTATCTCTCTTTCACTTACCTTATTGTACTTCCCGCTAAATAAGTGGAAGAGGCTGGCCTGCCGCATATTTACTTTCAGTTAGTAGTTTTAGGGACCCTCTGACCATATGCTCGCCATCTCTCAACGCCATCTTGGTTAGAGTTACTACAGCTCATCTTGCATAAGATCCTCTGACCATATGCTCGTCTGCCCTAGACGCATTCTTGGTTAGAGTTCCCCTTCAGTTCTGCATTTGCATCAGATCCTTTGACCATATGCTCACACCTTGCCCAACATCGAGATCCTGGTGTACATCCTTGGTTAGAGTTACTTCCGCATCATTTTGGTTTTAGAGCTAACCTTAACGGGTGCATGTTGATTGTAATTGTAATTGGAAAAACAAAAAAAAAATTGGTCTGGCTCATTACAAGATGTGCGTGAACAAGAGAAGAGGTATGATTCAGAAAATTCTATTTGTGTACCTAATTTACATCTTGAGTCTCATGAGTTACCTCTAGTTGAGAGCCCATTCAAAATAAGGTCAAGGGGCCAGGTTGAGGGGGTGAGCTCCCACCACTAGGCCCAAATTCAAGCATTTGAGGCCACATGGGGACCTTCATGGCACATGCCATTTTTATAATTTAATTGTTTATAACCAACCATCAAAAAATCCGTTCAATCACTCAACAATCAACACACACCATTAAGCATCTAATGTTGAACATGAAAATAAATAAATATTAAGTTAGGCACATTTTTACAAACACATGACACTTTTCCTTAATTAGGCTAGTCTTTGCAAAAACTCGCCAAGTTTGTGCTGTAAACTCGGTGAGTCTCATCCTTCCACTAACGCAGCCCACAAGTTACTAGGCAAGAAAACTAGCAATTCCAGCAAGAACTCACCAAGTTTCAAAACTATGATCAGGCCTTCTAATATTGGGTTGCTCATAGTATATTTTTCCTCACAAAAGATGTAGGTGGGTTTTTCGAAAAATATCCCTAAGCCATCAACATCTAAGCAGCACAATCATTTCACCTCAATGGAGTTCTAGCTAGTTCTACCTCACTTACAATTGTGTAAAACAAACACCATATATATGCCAATTTTAAATCAAGTTTAATATGCCCAGGGGTGAATATTCCCAAAGTTGTTAGGACCATTCAAATAGACAATATCATTCCCAGAAATAATTGCATTCAACTATTACCAAACCAAGTTATCTATCGATACATGTGAACATGTTGGAGGTCATTGCAACAAAATTCATAACACCAATATTTTGAATATCAATAAAACTGTTACATGAATAAATAAGTTAAGTATAAGTAAAAGTTTATTTAAGGATCTTAAAAGTAACTACAAGTTTTTAATGGGCATACAAAATGCCTTCTGATATTTTCCAAGTGATTTTAAGGGAGATGGAAGGGAAAATTCACACCTTGCCTAGAAGTAAAGGCAGCAAGAGGGTCATAATCAAGCTCTCAAACAACTGCCTTGCAGGAACTGAAACGCCAACTCCTTGAGCAACTAATTTTGAGAGCATGAAAGGAACCTGAATTTCAAAAAAGGTATTAAATAAACCAAATTAATATGCTTGAAAGCAAAAAAAATGCTATTATTAAAAGTAAAGTTTGTTGTGGACTAATATATCTTGGCAATTCCTTCTATTCACAAATGCTTACAAATTAAATTGATTTTGACATTTCAATTATGTTCTATTATAAACATAATTTGATGAACAATTCAGCGCACATGTGATGTTAATCTGGTTTCTATGTCCTTTGTAAATATTTTCAAATATCAATACTAGAAGGGTTTTGTGTTATAAAACAGATAATCTTATATTATAACTAAAATAATTCAAATTATAAAAGTTGAAACTAAACAGTTATTTATGTTGTCAAAATATGGAAAAAGCATCTGTATACTATGATATAAATAAAAGGAAATTAATATGCCAATAGAAGATGAAGTTTTCTTTCAACAATATAGCAAGAATTTCAATAATTCAGTTTCAATCACATTCATTTTATTAGAATTTCTAAATTGATTAGTTTTAGCTACACATTGCTACTGTTAGCATTTTAATGTCCCTTTCAAGGCAACTCAAAATGGAACAACATATAAGGATGAAACTTTCTTTGACTTAGAAGGGCGAGCTCTTTGGTTTTCAATATGCAGTACCAAAAAAATTCAAAACAAACATATTGACGGGTGTTTTATGACCGCACCAATACAAAATAAAGTTTCCCAACGGTTACTCTATCCTCTCTTGATGCTAAGATTGCTAGAAAGATCATGCATTCAACTCCAAGGTTCCTTCATGCAGTGGATAGTCTCAGTTGGCATGATGTGATTTGTTGGTATCTCAAGGGGGACTTACGTAATTGTTCAACTGAAGATCAAAGGGAAAGGGATTTTCACAAGACTTCGAAGGATTTGCCAATGAAGCACAGATTTCCTAAATTGACCAGAAAAAGCACGGAATTTGAATGGTTGCAGGGATTAGAAAAGCTATGGTCTATCCTAAGCGCGGGACATGGAGATCAATTCTTGCAATCTTCAACCAAGCGCTACTTCGCCTCACTTCGGACAAAATCCACAGAACCGGTGCAATCTTCAAAGGAGGTAACTAGAGATGTTCAGATCACGATTCAACATGCAGATACCATCACAACGACGCATACCAACATATAAGTTGTAATCGAAGTTAAGTCCACAATATTCTAGTTGACCACGCAAGGCGAACCCACGGTCAATGAGCCCGCTAGTGGTATGGATAAATGAAGTCCACAACTACCATCTACTTGCATGAAATGAAATCTATTTTACTCTAAGTTTTACTTTAAGATTTTATGCGAATTGGAAGGACGAAGAAGCCTTGCTAGCTACTCACAACAAAAGATGGAACCACAAGCAATGATAACTCTTTTTATTATGAGAGTGTTCACAACAACTTCTTACAAAGCATTCAAATTGAAAACTTTCCTTCCTCTTCAATCTAAGCTATGCTATCAATCTAAGCTATTTGCCTCTCTATGCTCTATCTCTCAACTCTATGATCTAACTCTAATAATCTACAAATGAGGGGAGATGCCCCTTTTATAGATGGCCAAATCCAATAGACAGCTCAGATTCAATTACAATGAAGGGCTCAGATTAGGCCACATATGCCCTGATCAAGATTCTTCCCTAAAAACCACCACAAAGAGGAGTGGGGTAATAAATGAGCAAAAGATTCTCCACTCTCTCCCTTTGACCACTATAAGCAATTAATTCCCACCATATTCCAGAAGATTCTCGTCCAGAGACGCGTTCCCACTGTTCTTCTCCTTGACTACAAACTCTATGAATCTGGCCAACATAGCTTCAACCAGCATGGCAGGCACGTTCTCAATCTGAAACTCCAAGACTGCAACTTCTTTCTCCTGCTTGATAATGATTTTCCTCCTTGATGCCATTGTATTTTAGGTTGGGCGAAGTATGTCAAAAAACACTCTCTGGGCAAATGTCGGGGAAGGACTTCACACTTGAGAAGAATTCCTCTACTTTGTCCTTCAATCCATCCTGTTGTCATTCTCTAACGCCCGGGCCCTCATCTTTTCCTCCATCCTGATCTTGAAGTTTTCTCTTGTCTTGGACTCAATCATTTCTTCCTTGCCACCTGCCTCCTCGAGTCGGGTGCATATTGGGTCTTCGAGGAGAAATTTCAACACTTAGCCATTTCTTCCAACATCTCCCTCCATGGTTTAGGTGCAAATGAGACATCATGGAGGAGTTTGAAACATGTAACTTTATCCTCTTCCAAGGTTGTGATGTTGTCCTGGAGTATTTGCTCCTTCACCCCAAGTCATCATGCTTTGGCCCCGATGTTCACCCTGCAAACAAAAAGAAAAGCATCAAAACACCTATAGTATAAATCGATTTCACTTACCTAATTTCCATGTTTTGATTTCCAAGGTCTGATTGATCTCTGGATCTAATAGAGTTCATCATTTCTCTCTACCAAACATTGCCTTCTTCATAAATTTTCATCATGGGTGCGTTTAACATTTGTGCTTCATATTACAATGCCTTGGACAAATTTCATCTTGTGCCTTATTCCTTAGGTGCATTTGAGATACTTGAGTGCTAAGTGTATTTCCACCTTGTGTGCTTGGTGTTTCACTTAGGGGCGCATTTAGAAGGCTCTTGCTTCATTACCTTCCTTAGAAAAATTCTTTCAAACAACTTCTACTGAGGGCGCATTTACTAGCCGGTACTTCCACTTTGAGGGCGCATTTACTAGCTGGTACTTCAACTTTGAGGGCGCATTTGAGGGGGTCTAAAGCAACTTTTGTTACTTAGAAACTTTTTAGCTTTTGCATGCCTTGGGAGCATTTTGATGGGGGTCATGCCATTTTCTATGTGTTAGAAAATTCTCCTCCATCCTCTCCATGATGGGCGCATTCTAGAGGTGGTGATGTGTAAGGACCTGGTGTCTCTCAACCCCCAACTGATGCCAAATGATGAAATATGTTTTTCGTTTTGCTGGGTTTTGAATGTTTTGGTATTTTTGTGATTTTTGCTATATAAAGGCTTGTGCGATTTTTGCAAAAAACAATTCTAAAATATGTAATAAATTCAAGAATGCGAATCTAGAGTAAATCAACTTCTAAACTGATAGCAAATGATTTTATTGTATCAGAAGAATGATTACATAGCTGAAATAATAACATGTAAATAAAAAGGCAAGCTATTTTTTATTCAAGAAACCTGAATAAGCTTGCAGCCGCCTGTATGAAGTCAATAGATGGTACAGCCAGCTGAAATAAGACAATCTCCCTCTGTAAGATAGACGCAGTAGCCTCCAGAGACCAAGGCGCAAGCATTGGGAGGAATGGCGACCAAAAAGGCAAGGCATTTTGTCTTGCAAGAAAGGTATGGCCTTGCAGCTCAATGGTACGGCAGCAACAGCAATTAATGCAACCGTACAACCTTGGAATGTGTGTCGGATGTTGAATAATGACTGGCCACTAAAAGAGATTTCCTTCTAAAAGAAAATCGATCCAAACCCCAACCTAAATCTTCACCAATAAACTTTGTAATAACTTCTGAATGAAGCCACTCAACTGACAATCTTCAACTGGTATTTCACAGCTTCAGTATGTCTGATTCTGAAGAGAGAACGTTCTCCAAAATCCAATGATTTGCAGAAACCCTTGTTTCTCCAACTCCGAATGTTCTCAGAGAGAAAAGACAAAATTTGAATAATCATATCATAATGAGTTCTATTCTGTCTTTGAGAAATAAATAGTTCTCTCAAAAATTCGACCCCCTTCAAAACAACAATTTAAATGCATTTAATAATATAAAATTCGCCTCTTTTGAAACTTAGGCAATTTCATTAATAAATGGCGTCCTTTTTTAATGAGTAATAAATACTCATTTAATATTAATATTACTCCACTATTATAAAGTATTAAATACTTTATAATTCGCCATTAATTAATATTTTAATATTTCACTTAAAGTGACTTTATAATATAAAGTCATAATAATAATTATTTAATTATTATTAAATGCTCCCATATTCACCGTTTGCTCATCAAACTGTCAAACTGGGTCGAAACTAAGATGACCAACTGAACCAGGTGTCCTGCCAGAAATAGTAACCCCTATCCGCCTGACTTACTATAAATAGTAAGTGTCTGAATATCATTTTGTAAGTCTCTGCAAAGGCCCAAACTTGAATCATCTGATGGAGTGATGTCTCGAAACTCTGGATAACTACCATGGGCAACCCTCTAATCAAAACTGTCAGCCTACGAGGGTCAAATTGATAGGCTCACTCCTCAACAAACAACGTCAGCTAAAATGGGGACATTACATGATGCCATTTCATTTTCATGACTTAGCAAAATTCCTTGCCACTTACTCATCTTGGGCGCATTTTGCCCTTTGAGCTTCAAGTTCGTGCCTTAAACAAATTCCTCCCCTGTAATGTCCCCTTCCAGTTGACATCTCTCAGTTCTTGTGATTAGCCTATTATGTGACCCTCGTAGGCTGATAGGGTGGATAGAGGGTCTGGTTGAGGGTTGGCTTGGCTTCAATTGGCAGAATCATTTAGCTTGGCTTTCGTTCGGAGTTGTTTGGACATCATTTGCTTGACTTACTATTTTTAGTAAGTGGAGTCACCCAGCGGAGCACCCCTGCTATTTTTAGCAGTATGGTCTGGTCATATGCAGATTCAATCACTTATCCTCCGGCTTCAGACGGTTCGTTAATCGGACTTATTTTGAGAAAGATATTAATATTTATTCGTCAAAATAAATATTAATTATTTTGAAGCTTATATTATAAAGTTATAATATTATTTAATATTATAACTTAAGTGATTATTTAAAGGGGTCGACCATCATGAACAAGGGGCCATTTTTGATTAATCATTTTAATTAAAAAGAGGCGTCCAACTATGGAATAATTAAAAGTGAAATTTCAACTTTATTTTAATGATGCTTTTTGCTGAGGAAATCGACCCTCTTGAAGAATATAAGGATTTCACTTGTGAAGAAAGAGTATTATGTTATAAAAATCGACTTTGATCAATTCTTCCTTCAGAGAACGGAGCCAAGGGTTTCAGTTTTCTTTTTGCATTGGAGAACGAGCCATCTTCAGTGTCTACAATTCAGAGGCTATGAAATATCAGCTGATTTATTGCTTATCAGAGAGGTAGCTCCATTCAGGAGTTATCACAGAGCTTATTCAAAGATTACATCTTCAGAGTTTGAATCCAGAAGTCATCAGACAGAGAGATATTCTTGGGCGGCTAAGTTTGCTTCACATCTGGCATCTTTTCAAAGGCCGTACAGATTTCTTTTTGCTGCTGCTGAGCCGTACCTTTCAGTTGTTGGGCCGTACCTTCAAGTACAAGCCGTACTTTTCACATAAGGTCAAACGCCTCTCTTTTTGGCATTCTGTCTTCACCAACAGGGGCGCATATTCCTCTAGCTTCATTTGCAAACATCTAGCGGAGGGAGAAGTTGATATCTATGATGGCCGTACCTTTTCATTAGCATCACAGGCGGCTGCAATAATCAGGTTTTCAACCAAAATGTTGTTGCTTTTTAATTTGCATGTTATCAGATCTTAGTTGTATTCAGTCTCGAAGATCATTAAACATTCTAGCATCAATAAATCGAGTAAATTCCATCATTTCTAGACTTGTAATCTTTTATTTAGTTTTTACAAGCAATTTCTTTCAAAATCGCATTTCATCTGTTTATGCAAAAAAATCACAAAAAAATCAAAACACTCAAAAACAAGCAAAAAACAAGCAGTTTCAGAAACAGTGAGAATAGGGGTTTCTACGTACTCCTAGGGTGCATTTAAGGTATCCAACTTTGTATTGTGGGCGCATTTTAAGGTGGCTCCTACAATTTTTCATCACTTAGAAAGTTTCTTGCCTTGGAAATTTCTTCTTCATGTTTTGGGGGCATATGAGGGGTCAAGCTTCCATTTTCAATGCCTAAGAAATTCTTTGATGCCACCCTCTTCCTTGGGCGCATTTTATGGGTGGAGCCTCCATTTTGATTTTGACTTAAAAGATTTTTTTGATGCCTCCTTACTCATCTAGGTGGGCGGATTTCATGGGTGGAGGTTCCATTTTGATTTTGACTTAAAAAAAATTCTTGTCTTCACTCCTGCCAAGGGCGCATTCAAGGGGGGGAGCTTTCAATTTTCATTACTTAGAATTTTCTTCAAATGCCTTGAGCTTTACTGGGCGCATTTTGAGGGGTACCAAGTAATTTTCAACGCCTTAGAAGATTTTCAAGTTCTCCATGATGCCTAGGGCGCATTCAAGACTTTGTTGCTCCATTTTTCTTGCCTTGGACATATCTGAACACTTAGCCAATTTTTAGCCTGCTCGCCCTCGTTCACTATTTTTAGAAAATTTTGAAGCCCTTATGATTTCCATGAATTTCCAACTTTCTCAAGGCCTGATTTTCGCTCACCCTAGCCCTCATGACCTAACTGTCCTGTTCACACCTGCCATCTGTGCTGACCTGCTATTTTTAGCCCTATTCTGGAGGTGACTTACTACAATAGTAATTACTCGGATTGCACTCAAATTTTACCAGTAGACTGCTTGAAAGATGCTAATCATGATGGGATACATCAGTTTATCAGTTTTCCTGAGTTTTACCCCTCATTTTGAGTACCAAAGTTGGAAACCCTAATTTGGCTCGCATGTGCTTCGAATGACCTCTGTTTGACTCTGTTTTCGTTCTGGACTGCTCGGTCGTGAAACTAAAGCTTTAGAGGCTGCTGGAGTGAACCTGCTAAAAATAGTAAGTGCTTGAAAAAGTGATCAACTGACTACTAGATGTGTTTGCATGTCATACTACCTGAGAGATCTCAAAAAACCCAGAAAATTGGTCTGCATGCGGGTACCTGCAAAAAATAGTAAGTCATCAACTTGACTTGCACGTCATATAATCGCGAAGCTCTCAAAAAAACCCATAAAGAATATCCTGACATACATTGAAAAATCATACATGCAAACCCTAAAATTTACTCCCGAAGCCAGAACTGCTAAAAATAGAAAGTTGTCTGAATTTACTCAAATTTTGCAGGCAAGTCACTCAAAGTGTTCTAAACATGGTGTAGCAGTCAAAATTTCAAAAGTCCTGAGGAAAAGGTCCCAAATTGAGTACTTACTAAAAATAGTAAGTTCTCAGAATTTAGCGAAAATTTAATGGGAACCTTCCTGATTGCAATGTCAGGCTCAAACTTCAATTCGCTCACTTAATTTGACCTCAAATTGGCCCGAAGAATAAAAACCCTAATCTAAGACTTAGCCAAAATTTCAACCTAAGCCCAAAGACAGGCACATCCCCGGAAAGACAGATGGAACAAAGAGAGACAGCCACAAAACAAAAGCCAAAAGACCCGAATGGAGCAAAAATTAGGGGGTCCCCATTTTGAATGGGGTGATGTGTGAAAAGGTCACAACAGAACACCTATCTTTTTGTTCTTAGGAAAGGCCATAGGGCTTATTATAGCACTGCTGCTCAAGATAAGATATTTTTATATTTTTTATCTTCAACATTGTATCAAGTAACACTCAGGAAAGGTGTAATCTGTTGTCTGTGATATTTCAGTCCTGAATTTCAGTCAGTTTGGTTTCTAAGTAAACTCTATTGGCTGCAATACATTTCAGAGCATATTTATACTTATTATCTGGCCATTATCATTGCTCAGTTTATTTTTGTATAAGGCTAAAGCCGTCCTCTTCTTATTAAGAGTTGTAATCAATCAATATATAAGGAAATGAAGTTCATAATCTGATTAACAGTTTAGTGTTTCTATTTTACTTGAAAATCTATGTCAATTTATGCTTTGCAATGAGATACATTTGATAAAATGGAACATCTATCAAACTGAGAAAATCGAAAAAAAATCGCAAGTCAAATCTCAGATCGGGGTTGCCCATTACAGAATTACAATTTCTTGAGGATTAGGGAACTACTCAGGTCTTGAGACCTGCAGTTCAACCTACATGGCCTTTCAAGGTGCTGCTTTGAGCTCAAACTGTTAGAAGCTTCATGATTGTAATGCCCAAAATTAGAATTTTTGCTTCATTAAGGCATTTTTCTAGAAATGGTCATCAAAAGTCAAAATTCATAATAATAAAAAAACATAAAAATATATATATTTTTAGAAATTTCTAAAAATAGACGTGATTTAGGGTTTTCTAGGTTTGTTGTCAAACAGATACTAGTAAAATTTTCTAAAAATAGAATCTTTGCATGGAGGGCTCAAAATAATTTTGATCGGTTGAAAATACGTCCCAATCAAGCTAGTCTGGTCAAAAAGTCAGTTTTTCTCTGGTGGGTCTATTTTTCTTTTTCAGAAGATAAATCAGGACCTTTGAGGTCATCAATGGAGGATGGCCAGCTGCCAGGTGTCAGATTCAAAGTCTCAAATGCTACACAGAACGATCAATAGCGAAAGATGCTCGAGAAACAGTCAACGGATGAAGCGAATCTAAAAATAGCGAAATCTGTAAAAAATATCCTAAGTTTGGAGAAGTTAGGTGCCTTAGTTCAAGGAGGGCGCCTAGCAGTCAATGCCTTAGCCAATTTTTCAATTTTCCAGATCATGCACGCACAACAATAAACATAGTCAACACGTCAGCAAAGGTGATCAACGCAGTCGACGAAGGTGGTGAAGGCTGACGAGGAAATTTGAAAATCTTGAAAAACTAATCTAACTCTATAGAAGTTGAGCGCATTATTTCAAGGAGAGGCCCAAGATCTCATGCCTTAGAATTTTTTGTCGTTTTTCAGAAAACATGCAATTTGACTCTTCAGCCCAGTTTAGATCCAATCAAATGCAGTCAAAAGCAATTTTAGGGTTGGGAAAAGCTGGAAATCATCTCAAATATGTTCAGGCTCTTCAATGAATCCATCATCCAGCACACAGGATCTATCAAACAACAAAAAATGCAAATCAAACGGAGGCGAAAACATGGAAAATGGAGAAAGTCAAAGGAAAAGTTGAAAATTAAAAAATTTGTCTAAGTCTGGAAGGTTTGGGCACCTTTTTCAAGGAGGGTGCCTTTACTGTCAACACTTAGAATATTTTTTGTTCATTCAAAACATTTGTCAAAACGCTTCCATCAACCTTGTTCTGGTGTAATGTCCCCATTTTGGCCATTAGCTCTTCATTTGGTTTTAGCCTATTTCCAGAAATCCATAGGCTTGTCTGAGGTAAAATCAGGGTTTCCTTCTTTGGAGGCTTTTTGGCATTTCTCTGAATTTACTATTTTTAGTAAGTTCTAATTTTGGCAGTGGTCCAGTTGGCAGCTCTTTAGTAAGTTTTCCATTTCAATTGGAGCAGTTGAATATTGTTGAATTTGGCTATTGAGGTGTAAAAGGGAGAAATGAGTTATTTCAAGTTATTAATGTTTTAATTTTAAGTTGATTCCCCCCCTTGGCCTAATATGATAACTTGAAGTTGTTTTAAAAGGTGTTCATGAAGGGTGGACGCCTCATGGAGGGAATAATTGATATTTTATATTGTTTTAATATGCCTTGGGTTTTGGACGCCATATTAAGGGAGAATTAAATATTTTGAAAAGTAAAATATTTCAAAAAGGAGCTTTTGGCGTCCCTTTCTTGGAGGAGTTATGGAATTTGAAAAGTCACTTTCAATTCTATAAAAGAGATAGTTTGCTCCAGCATTTATCATCCATTGTTAATTGCTAAAGTTATGCTATCGAAATGACATTGTGATTATTTCTTCGAGGGATGCTTACCTCCTAGATTCCAATCAATTTCGTGTTTGAGAGACAACACCTAATTGGTTTTTATTGCTGCTTCTCATTCAGACTAGTAGATCGAGTTCAATTGTTGAAGATTTTGAAGTTATTCTCAGTTTTGGTGTTGTTGATATTGCTACAGCTGAAAGTGTTTTTTATTAACAGCTTTTTGAGCAAATTATACATCATTCTGGGTATGTTTATAGAAACTCCTAGTTTCTATACTAATTCGACCCAGTTTTTAGGTTTTTCCTCGGCGTTTCGGACGGCAATTTTTGGAGTTTTGAGTAATTAATGAATGGCACGCATTTTGCTGTGTTCAATGCATAAATTTATGCCAGATGAACAATAAGCGCGAGGGAAATAAGATACTTGGTGCTTCATCTATTATTCATAAGGAGCTCTCAATACAACAAGGATTCTAACATGCAATAAAAATAATGATTTTATTGAAAACGGTAAACCAGCAAGCTGGAAGTGCGGCAGATCTACGGTACGCTGCATTAATGTTCTACTTTCTCCTCTGGCTGTGCCACGCTAGCCTTCCTCTCGATGTCACAACAAAATGGAAAGTGCCGATGATGTAAGACAAGAGGGCGATTTATTTCCCTTTGAGAAAAGACGCTTCTTCCTTCAATGGTACCGGCATACTGCACGCCGTGAAAGAACAGCAGTGCAGCAACATAGTATCGCCCTTTACCAACTCCATCTCATGCATAGGTGTTTCTAAAATGATTGAAGGTTAACTGAAGGAAACTACTCCGAACTCAGAACAACATACCAAGCTCGCGGATTTCTCCTACTCAAGAAAGTCCCGCTGCAATAAATCAAGTGCTATTTCACACCCTCTGAATTGCTTCCAGTGGAGATGGCTCGTTCCCCAAGGAATTCGAACTCGAAACCCTAAAGTCTCTTGCTCATATCAAAGTTGATCAGTTCTCAAATTCAATAATCTCATAATGGCCAATTCCCAAGGCAAATGCACTATAAGGCTGAAAAGTGCGATTTCCTTAAAAATAGGGTTTTAATAAATATTTGACTTTTTAATTCTTTTAATTCTCCATAGTCCTCAGCGAAATATTTTAATATAATTTTAAATGCCAAATTGGCCCCTTTCCTGATGATGGGCGACCCCTTAATGAAATCACTTAAGTTATAATTTAATGTTATAACTTTATATTATAATCATCAATAATTAATATTTACCAATATAATTAAATATAATATCTTCCTCAAGCATTTCCATCCGATGACTCGATCCGGCTCTGCTTCCATTTAACTCGGGCGATTCTCGACACGCTAAAAGCCATACCGCTAAAATAGTAGGGTCCCACGCCGTCAGCTTTTCAGAACTCGCTAAAATATAATTCTACAAGAAGTCTCCGACACGAAAACGAAAGCCCTACTGACATCAAACTCGGCTTAATTGAAGCTGAGCTTAAGCTCAAGTGACCCTCTATCCCGCCTATCGGCCTAATGGTGTGGTCGTGGTGATTAACTCGTGACTGAGATGTCAATCGTAGAAGGACATGACAATTTCCAAGTCTTTGATTTTATATTTCTAAATCGCCCTTCTCAAGAGCCATACCATTTGGAGAGCATTGGGAATTGTGCCATAAATTAAAGGATGACTTTTGAGGTTGTTTCTTCATCTTGTCATGGGCGCCTATCCTCCAGAGGTTCATTGCACGTCGTTTCATGTCATTCGGAGGTATTTTGTTGAAATTATGAGCATTTAATTGATTCTTATAGTTGCTGGTTATTCATTTCCAAAATTGCAGATTTTTATCAGACTTGTTAGTTTTTTATATAATGCTGGTTTGAGCTTCATTTTTAGATCATTATTGTATTGTAAGAGTTAGAGGAAGTGCTACTCTAACCATTGATTGATTTGGAAGCATATCTTTCTTATTTACAGCTGTTTAATTCATTGTAAAGTTGACTAGTAGTACTAATAGCTATTTAGTTTATTTGCTGCAATTAGTTTAAATTTCATACTCCCACAATTGAGTGGTTGAGTTTAAATAATCATCTTTCTTTAATTGTAAGTTTCCCCCCACGTTAATAAGTGGAAGTGAGGATTTAAATGGCTGGCTTGTCACCCTTAATAATGTAATAATCTTACCCACTGAATAAGTGGAGTATCCCCACTGCTTGTGGATGCCTGCATCAGCAGATAAATTGTAATTTCAGTTCAGTTTATTCCTAATGATCCTCTAACCATATGCTATCACCTCGCCCACATTGGGATCTTGGTGAACATTCTTGGTTAGAGTTGCTTTCCATGCTGATTTGCATTTGGAGCTAACGCTAATCAGTGATTGGTTGTTGATTTGTGTGTTAAATTTTGGGAAAAAATTAAGGGGAATATTTCATCTGGCTTTCACAGAATCAGTCAGATGCAGCAACGGAGGCTGGCAGAAGGTACCATTCAACTCAAATTTGTTCAGGCTTGCTAGAATGACTGACTTTTAGTCTCTGCCATTCACCAGCTGGTGAGAAACGACATCCAAACAGGGGTCACCAACTACACACGAAATGGAGCAAAGTAAAAGTTGAAAATCTCAAAAAAATGGCTAAGGCAATGGATGTTGGGCGCCTTATTTCAAGGAGAGGGTGCCCAAGTGTTCAACACTTAGCATATTTTTTGATCCCAACAAGTTTTCTTCCATTTTGGTCTTCGTCAGCAACTTCCAAGGTATACAATCACGATCAGATGACGTCGGATGCCGGTATAAAGTTGGGGATCACTTCAGTAGTGGTCAAAGATGAGATTGTCATGGTCAAACAGAGATTATCAATCAACAGTGCCAATTTGACGGATCGTCAAAGTCAGAAGCAGTCTTCAATGGAGGCAAAAGCGAGTGAAAATTGAAAATAATGAAAATTTATCTAACTCTGGAGAAGTTGGGCGCCTTATTTCAAGGAAGGCGCCCAAGTCATCTCCACTTAGAAAATCTTTCAAAAACATCCTCATATGCATGCTTTTTGCGGCCCTATTCTTTAGGAATTCTCTGTGTTGATACAAATGAAGTTAGATATTTTCGCATGATAGGCTCCAAAATAATAGGGTTTTGCACGAAAACATTTTTTTATCTCCAAACCCTATTTAAGAAAGCTTTTAGCATTCGTTTTTCATAATTTACAGATTGGCTTTATGTAGAAACCCTAGTTTCCCCTTTTTCTGCCTCTGACTGTCTTTCTGACGTTTTTTGAAGGTTTTTGAAGTTTTGTGATTTTTTTGCAATTTTTGGGTTTTTTGACAATAAATGAAAAGTACGGCTTGCTTGGAAAAATGATAATAAATTCTATAAAATTTAAATAGCTCTGGAAATGAGAGAATATAAGTGCCAATATCTTTATTTGATCTTCTCTAACGATTACAGGAATACCCAGATACATGCAATAATTAAAACAATGAATTTGCAATATTTTAAGAACCTGGTATTTGCTGCAACTGAAGGTACAGAATTGTACGGCTGAAATAAATAATGTTGATCTCCCTCAGAACGGGGTTTCCAGCTAACTTCCAGATGATAGGCGCCTCCAATGAAGTAGGTATAAAGTGGATCTCAAAGGCGTTTCATTCAAGACAAAGGAACACGTGTTTTTGAACAGGTACGGCCTGACAGCAGGTACGGCCTGTCAGAAACAACATTTAATATTGTACGGCCTCCTCCAATCTCAAGTTCCAGTCTCCAGAATATCAAGAAATATGCGCCTGAAGGAATAGAAGGTGTTCTGAATGCAAGCAACTGAATAACACTGAAGATGAAGAATCCTCTGAAGCTCTATGATCTCCTCTGAATGAGAAAACCTCTGTTGGCAATAGATCAAGTGATATTGCACACTCTCTGAATTGCTTTCCGCTGGAGATGGCTCGTTCCCCAAGGAAGTCGAGTTCAAACCCTAAAGTCTGTGCTCAGATCAATATGATCAGTTCTCAAAATTCAATAATCTCATAATGGCTCAAAAACCAAGGCAAATCCACTAATAAGCTGAAAAGTGCGATTTCCTCAAGAATAGGGTTTTAATAAAATATTTAACTTTTAATCTTTCAATTACTCCATAGTCTCCGTTAAATATTTTATAATATTTTAATAGTCACTTTTGGCCC
>VDFB02013069.1:0-12806 GCA_007258455.2 Sequoia sempervirens | reverse complement strand
TCCTGCTTTTATCAATTAATTTAATTCAATAATCTAAATTTAAAAATTTGCACAATGTAAAATAAAAAATAAACAACTTAAAATTATTATTTTTATTTTAATATCTAATTTGAATAATAAAATAATAATATTTTATTTTAGATAATAATTTGTTTCAACAGTGTTTTGGAGGGCATGTAAATGTATTATAACATGGTGTTAAGATGCAATGTTAGCAGCTTAGTTCAACACCTAGTTTTATATAACAATTTGCTCCAACACCATGTTTTTTGGTTTTAAGCATTATAAGGAAGAATACTTTAAATAATAATATTTTATTTTTTTATCAAAAATAATATTAAAGTATTATTTTCTATAATGCATTTACATGCCGTGCAAAACACTCTGTTGAAGCAAATTATTATCTAAAATAAAATATTATTATTTTATTATTCAAATTAGGATATTAAAATTAAAAAATACTTTTAAGTTGTTTATTTTTTATTTTACATTGTGTAAATTTTTAAATTTAGATAATTGAATTTAAAAAGTATTCTGCCCTAGTAGGGTTTCCTAATTTTTTCCTCCATAATCTTGAGGTAAGTCACTTGCATAATTTTCATAATTTGACATGTTGTGGAAAATACCTCCTACATACCAATTAAAATATTTTTTCTTCCTATAATACAGTGCTTTAAAGAAAAAAAAAACTATGATTTTTTCCTTCACTAATGAAAAGCTACATGCAAAATATCATCTTGTCACGGTGTTGGTGCATATATAGGGCTATTGAGCAAAATTTCATAAACCATATATGAGCTGCTCTTCCCAAAGATTCTGAACGCACATCCTACTTTGCAGATATGGCGTCGTTGATTAAAAGCTGGTGGGTAAGGAGATAGTGAACAGCGACCGGTTGAATTGGACGAAAAACATTCTCAACATCAACGGATTGAAGTGGGTGAAGGAGGATCTCCACAGAATCTGATTGAAGTATGTGCCTTTGAAATGCCACGCACATCCCAACATACTTTGCAAATAGCAGATATGGCATCGTTGATCAAAGCCGGTGAGAAAGGAGATAGTGAACAGCGACCGGTTAAATTGGACGAAAATCCTCCTCAACTTCAACGGATGGAAGTGGGCAAAGGAGGTTCTCCACGGAATCTGATTGAAGCGTATTCCTTTAAAATACGACGAAATTTTGCTGTGAGTTTGGTGATAGCATCGATCGCCCTCATGTTCTTCATGATTATCGGTTTGAAGGATTTCGAGACGCCCGTAACTATTACAATATTTCTGGTGGGAGACATTGCGGCTTTGTTTGTTTCCATACTGGTTTTAATGGCCATTGTAATTGTCATTCGGTGTGGGCAGGCCCTCCATAGAAAGAGAATTATGTCAATCAGCAAGGTGCTTTTGTGTATCGCTCTAGGATTCTTCATGGTGAGTCTCCTTGCAGCAACAATTGTGGTGGTGCCGCCTCAAATGCAATGGTTTACAGAATCTGTCGGTGTAGGTATTCTGTTCTTTATATATTATGTTGCTTACAGGCCTTGTGCTCCTCCCTACCCCTAGACATCTTCATCTCATATCCGCTATTACACATAGACTATTCTATAGTTTTGAAAGTGAGTTTGTTTGTACTATGCTGTGGGATTTACTTCTAAATAATTTCATGTGAATAAGCAAGACATGGGAGGAACGTTTCATGTGACATTTGCAGCAAAGATTGAATAGAAACAGTTGTTAATTCCGGTTGGGAACGAATGTTTTCTAGTAGTCAATTTTAACATTAATTCTTGTTAAAATTTGTAGTAGTCAATTGGGAACTAATGTTTTTGAGTAGTATACCAAGGTGACATCTAATGTTTCTTGAAAAATTGTTAAATAAGGCTTAGAAAAAATGATTCCTCAGATTTTGCAAATAGATTAACTTGCCCTTTGTAATACAGAGGAGATACACACAAGAGAACAGAAACAAAAGAAAAATACTAGGATTTCTTACTCCTTTAAAAACTGCTCTGTATCCATTATTCAACACATCATTACATCTCTAGAAAACTGCCTCCTATGAGTCCAACTCTCCCAGTTATTAACCAACAAACTCCTAATTCAACACCTAAACTGGATAATCAACTCTTTAATTGATTCCTAAGACTCTAAGCAACAACAATCCAAGATATAAATATTAACTCCTAAATCAACTCCTATGAAGACTGCTAAGCAACAATAGTCAAGAAACGGTTGCATCCTCCCTATCTTTTAGAATTTCTAAACCTCCTAGTTCAGAGTCATATAAGGGATTTGTCTTATTGTACTTAAGAGTTTGGAATAGATGGTAGAACCATCCTTTTTACTTGAAGGACCAAGCCACGGTGTTCCCTTCCACCAAATCAGATATCTTGTGAAAGATGCCTGATCCCAATGCACAAAAATACTAATTGGGAAACTCAAATACTGAAATGGCAATGATAGGATCCTTAACCATTTTAACACTGAATTTACGAATAAGCAGTAACAGAGATCTAGTTATGACACAATTGCCATACAGATGTGAAACTCGTAATAGTAATTAGACACGATTAAGATAGCAAACCCAATTGGCTAATTATATGAGAGTCACAAATGGATAATAGCACAAATCTGAACAAAAGTTAATACAACTGGATACAAAATCAACAAATTACAAGTATGCACCTCTCGCATAAAATTATGTTGGGCAATTAGTTGGAAGCTGAGCGTAGATCCTTCTATAGCCAGCAGCTCCATGCAATGTCTCGATCCATGGTTATGATGAGGCAGCTTGAGTAGAGAGATCATAGGAGTTGTCCAAACGATGCGTGGTGATCATAGGTAGATAGGAGGATCCACAACAATTCACACGACCTTGTGATAAGCATGATTACTCCTGGCACTTCAATGTAGCACTTCTCTAATCTTCAATGAACTCTTGATGGTCACGGAAATACATGTTGGAGTCCTTCAAGATGCCTGCAATGATTCTGTTGGTTGTCTCGTATGGAGTCGGTCAGAGCCAAGGGCTTGGCCAGGTCGAAACAATCTACCACCACTCCCAAATCATTGCCTATTGTGCAAGGGAAGATGCTAGACCTTTAAGACTATGGAGATAAAATGAATTCCATGATTTTGCAGGTTGAGATGAGCGTCTCACTTGGTCGACGATTCTACAGAGGGTTTCGTCCCTATACAATTAATTGAGAGCTTTGTCTAGAATTGTGATGACCGACTCAGGTAGAAACTTCAAAATATATACACCTTCCCAATTGGGTTGGCCAACAAACAACTATCAAATTTAAATATTATTAATTAATAATATAAATTTATTTATTATTGAATATTAAAATTTAAAAATCCATACAGGTGTTAAAAATTACCTTTTTTCCTTGCCACTTAAGAATTTGGGGTCTTTACAGAGGCAGGGACATGACAGTCCTCCCCGGGCCTAGATGTTGCCTGTCGGCTGCCAACCCTGGAATCTCAAGTGCCTCAAAAATCTCTCCTCCTCCCATGTTTAATCTTACTGGAAGGTTCTTCCATTTCACCAAGTATTCCGGAATGACCTTGTTTTGCAACCTTTACTCCCTCACATCCAACACCGTCTCAGGCTTGAGGATCAACTTGCCATCATCATCAAGAATAGGCAGCTCTACTGAAGGAGCAATCTGTTGTCCAAGTGCCCTTTTTAGGCATGACACATGAAAAATGTTATTAATTCTGCTACCCTGTGGTAATTCGAGCTCATATGCAACCTCCCCAATCCTCTTCACAATCCGGTAGGGGCCATAGAATCTTGGCTTCAACTTTTCTACACCATTTCCCTTGAGGGTAGACTATCTATAAGGCTGCAACCTCAAATAAACCATATCATCAATCTCAAAAACTCTCTCTGTCTTGTGCCGATTTGCATACATCTTCAGTTGGTTCTAAGCTCGCTGCAAATTTTCCTTAAGAGAATGCAAGATATCCATTCTTTGTTGTACTACATCCTTAGCTCTAGGAACTCTACTATCGGTAAGAATCAAATCCATAAATGAGGTAGCATCATAACCATAAAGAGCCTTGAAGGGTGACAACAATAGACATATGATGCGTGGTGTTGTAGCAGAACTCCACCAAATGCAACCATTTCATCCAAGCCGTTTGCTGCCCCATGACATAGTTCCTTAGGTAGCCCTCAATCCACTTGTTCATGATTTTTATTTGCCCATCTGTTTGTGGATGGTAGCTAGTGTTTGGAGTAAATTTTGTGTGAGTTAGACCAAAAAAAAAAAGCCAAAATAAACTAATAAACCTGTTGTCCCTATCACTCACAATGTTCTTGGGCAACCCATGAAGTCTAAATATTTCTCTAAAGAACATATCAACAACTTGTGGGGCCTTAAATTTTGAAGAAATGGCTTGAAAGTGAGCATATTTTGTAAGCCTATCAACCACCACATAAATACAGTCCTTACCTTGCACCTTAGCCAGTCCTGTAATGAAATCCATGGAGATGTTTTCCCATTTTTGGTTTGAAATGGGTAGGGGCTGCAACAACCCTGCTGGAAAGACATGCTTGGTCTTGTTTTGTTGGCACATCAAACACTCTCTAACATGTTGCAATGCATCATTCTTTAGCCCCTTCCATGAAAAACGCTCCCTTACTTGCCTGTATGTCTTGTAGAAACCTGGATGACCAACAAGAGGTGTGTCATGACATGCTCTCATAATCCTCTCCTTCACCTCTGATTTTAGCACAAGATACACACAGTCTTTGTAGAGGATGAGATCTTCAACTACCTTGTATCTATCATCAAGCAATTTCCCCTCTATAACATCAGTAGAAAATGAATCTTTGGCATATTCAGCTATTATGGCAGCCTTCCAATCAACAGATATATCAGACATAGAGCAGAAATAAGGCTTCCTAGAGAGTGCATCATCCACCACATTGTTCTTTCCTTTCACATACTCAATTTTAAAATCATAGGCTTGGAGTTTGCTTACCCATTTTTACTGTCTATCATTCAAATCACGCTGATTGAGGAAGAATTTGAGGCTGTTATGATCCGTCTTTACCACAAATTTGCCACAAACCAAGTACTGTCTTGTTGTGACCTTTTCACACATCGCCCCATTGCAAATGGGGACCCCCTGATTTTTGCTTTGTTCGGGTCTTTTGGCTTCGTTTTTGGTTTGTTTTGTTGTCGTCTCTCTTTTGTTCCGACTGTCTTTCCGGGGATGTGCCCGTTTGGATTGAAATTTTGGCTAAGTCTGAGAATTAGGGTTTTGAATCTTCCCGCCAGTTTGAAGTCAAATGGAGTGAATAAATTGAAATCTGAGCTTGGCATTATAGTTAGTAAGTTTCCAGCAGGTTCCCAGCAAAATTTCGTTGAATTCCGACAACTTACTATTTTTAGTAAGTGCCTAATTTGGGACATTTTCTCAGCACTTTTAAAGTTCCGATCGTTACATTACATCCAGAGCACGTCAAGCTATTTGTCTGTAAAATCTGAGCCATAACTGACAACTTTCTATTTTTAGCAAGTTCACCTTCAGGAGCTAATTTTAGGGTTTGCATGTGAAGTTTTTCAATGCATGTCTGGAGAATATTTTTGGGTTTTCTGAGACCTACGCGATGATATAACATGCAAGATGAGATGATAATTTTCAGCACTCATCCTTTGGAGGCTATTTTTAGGGTTTGCATGTTGGAATTTTCTACGCATGTCTGGATATTCTTTGTGGGTTTTTCGAAAGCTTCGCAGTGATGTAACATGCAAACCAGGATTAGGACCTTTTTTCAAGCACCGTCTTCAGAGGCTATTTTTAAGGTTTGCATGCAGGACTTTTTAGTGCATGTCAGGTTATTCCTTATGGGTTTTTCAAGAGCTACACAGTGATATGACATGCAAACAGAGTTGGTCACTTTTTCGAGAACTTACTATTTTTAGCGAATCCACTCTGGTAGCCCCCCCCAGCACTTTAGTATCACAAACTGACCGACATGCAACAGAAACGGGGTCAAACAGATGTCATTTGATCGACATGCAAGTCAGATTAGGGTTTCTAGCTTCGGGACCCAAAATGAGGGGTCAAACGCCAGAATTTTCGAAAACCGATGTATCCCACTGCGATCAGTATCTTTTAAGTTATCCACTGGTAAAATTTGAAGGCAATTTGAGCACTTACTATTTATAGTAAGGCACTCTAGAAACAGGCTATAAATAGTAAGTCAGCAATAGGCGCCAATGTGAACAAGTAAGTTAACCCATGAGGATCACGTCATTCAGATTTCAAGTCAAACGAAGTTGGGGAAGTCATGAAACTGAGCAGTTACTATAAATAGTAAATCACCTCCAGAAACATGCTATAAATAGCAAGTCAACACGAGATGGTAGTGTGAATAGATCAACTTGGTCATGAAGATCCTGTGGTTGAAATTTTAGATCAATCCAAGCTTCAGAGGTATGAAAATCAGAGGACTTACTAAATATAGTAAAACAAGAGCGAGCAAGCCAAAAAAAGGCCTAAGTCTGAGAAATTTCCTTCACCCCCTGTCAAATGCGACCAAGGTAAAGTTGGCAGAAGGATGGAAAATTTCAAGTGTTGATAATTCCTGCTCAGCCCCCTAAATGCGCCCTCAAGGAGAAGAAGCCATGAAATTTTTTCTAAGTCTGAAGAAATTCCTGCAGGACCCCCTAAATGCGCCCTGTCATGAAGTAAGGTTGAGAAAAGTTTCCAAGGCATTGAAATTCCTGCTCCTACCCCTAAATGCGCCCATCTCCAAGATGTGTGAAGAAAAATTGTCTAAGTGTTGTCAAAGTTCCGGCTTCTACCCCTAAATGTGCCCTCATCTCAAGATGGAGTGTGGAGAAAATTCCAAGTGTTGGCTTATTCCTGCTCCTACCCCTAAATGCACCCATGTTAGGTGTGAAGCCAAGACAAGTTTCTAAGGCATTGAAGTCAAACTTCCTCCCCCATACCTCAAATGCGCCCAAGGAAAGAAGTGATGGTGATAAAGAAACTAAGGCATTGGAAGTTAAATCCTCCTCAGCATGCCAAATGCGCCCAAGTGAGCTAGGAAAAAGACAAAAAGTGTTAGAAAATTCCACCTTGACATGTCAAATGCGCCCAAGTCCAAGATTAAGTCAAGACATTTGCTAAGTGTTAATTCCTCCTCAACATGCTAAATGCGCCCAAGGGTATTGAAGGTGATGTGCTAAGTGTTGTTGAAATTCCTCCACCCCAAGTGAAATGCGCCATGACTAGAGAATGAATGGTGGGAGAAAAATTATATAAGATGCTTGTTGTGACCTTTTCACACATCGCCCCATTCGTGATGGGGACTCCCCTTATTTTTGCTCCTTCGCTCCTGCCTTTTGGCTTGGTTTTCTCGCCTTCGCCCGCCTTTCTCGCGTCCGCCTTCGAGGGGGTTGTGTCGCCATTGAGCTTAAACGTGAAGATATTGGCCAATTCTAAAATTAGGGTTTCATCATTTTTGGTCAAGTCAGGGTCAAGTATGACCAGTAAATTGAAAATTGAACTTAGCAATGTTGTCGCTAGGACATCCAAATAAAGCCCGCCCAAATTTCATCGTGATTCCGAAGATATTTCATTATTTTAGTAAGTCCGCACTCTCGGCAATTTGTCGTAAGATTTTGGTGATTCCGGACACCATACCGCTCGTGAGTATCGCATCACAGATGCCAAATTTGAGCAAAATTGACAACTTTACTATTTTTAGCAACCGGGCCTGTGACGATTTCGTGGTCCAGATGCGTAGTTTTGCATGTCCGATATTCCTTCCGTTTCTCAAGACCTTCGTGATATAACATGCAAGTCGAGATGACCACTTTCGTGGATTCAAACCGAGGCTATTTTAGGGTTTGCATGTCGAAGCTTTGCATGTCGATTCCCGTATGGGTTTTTCGAGAGCTTCGCGATGGTGCGTGACATGCAAACGCTATTCTCACCGAAGGAACTTGCTATTTTAGCGTGTCCCTAACATTCCCAGAGTTCGATTCACGAAGTCGATCACGCGTCGCTAAACGAAGACAAACGGAGATCTTTTGACACGCATGCAATGCAAATTAGGGTTTACCGAGCTCAAAAATAGGCATCAAAAGTCAAAATCTTCGAAAACCGATGTAAACCACTGCGATCAGCGTCCTTCAGGCTATCTGCTGGTGAAATTTCAGGTCAAACGGAGCACTTACTATTTTTAGTAAGTCAAATTGGAAACATGCTAAAAATAGTAAATCAAGTGCATGCATCAGTGTCGGCAGCAAGGTCACGTGGTGAGGATCGCCTCATCCAAATTTCAACTCGATTGGAGCTTGGGAGCTATCAGAATCAAGAGCTTACTATTTTTAGTAAGCCACCCTCAGAAACAGGCTATAAATAACAGGGTGACTAAAAGTGGCAGTGTCGACAAGTCGATAAAATCATGAGGATGCTACGTTCAAAATTTCGGGCCATTCCGAGCTTCAGAGGCGCGAATACAGAGAACTTACTATAAATAGCAGGGCACGATGCTGGCGAGGATGATAAAAATTCGTCTAAGTCTGGAGTCTCGTCCAGCAGGCATGGCAAAATGCGCCCAGATTGATGAAGAGGCATAAAAAAAAATTCAAGATGTGAGTTCGTCATGCTCAGAGGCAAAATGCGCCCAAGGCAGGGAAGTCAAACAAAAGTCAAAGAATTTCATCCTGCTCAGGGGTCCAAATGCGCCCAAAGCGAAAGAAGGAAAGTTGAAAAAATTTCTAAGTATGAGAAATCCGCCTCAGGGGTCAAAATGCGCCCATCCTTCACAAGCATGAAAATGCGCCCAGTTCACAAGGTGGTCAAAGCAAGGTCAAACATGAAAATCCGCCACCCTCAAGGAAATGCGCCCAAGGTTGATTTTCATCCTTCACACAAGAGGAAATGCGCCCATCCTTCTCTCTCATCAAAATGCGCCCAACTTACAAGGAGTCAAAGCATAGTCAACGTTTTCTGTCCTCCTTCATGGCTAAAATGCGCCCAAGTTCATGCATGTCAAGACAAAAACACGGAAGTTGAAGGGTCACAAGGCGTGGAAGCTAGTTTCATCCTTCTCTCTCATTGAAATGCGCCCATCCTTCTCTCTCATGGAAATGCGCCCAAGTTTGAAGTGTAAGTGGTAAATGCGAATGGTGAACAGGGTGAAAGTGTTACCTAGGTGTGGTAAACTCAAGGTAAAAGGTGGACGTTATCCTCCTCCACACTTAGAATGCGCCCAAGGTGGTGGGCCTTGGAGAAACCTTGCTAGGCGTGTGAAGGGAGTCATAAGGTGTTAGGAATATTTCCTAAGGCGTTAAGAATAAAATTGTTAAGTGTGATGTGCGCCAAGAGTAAGGGTGATATGCTAGGCGTGGAAAATATTTCAAGGTGTTGAGAGTTAAAATGAAATATACGCCTAGGGTGATGGAGAGATGTGTGATGGAAAATAGTTATAAGGTGTTAAAAAAAAAATTTGAAGGCGTTAAGGATGTTTTGAGATGTGCTAGGCGCCTTGGGTAGAAATAAAATATTTTCTAAGTGTTTAAAATTTGCCTAGGCGTTGGGCTTTTAATGAATATTTTCCAAGTGTGTGGTGTGGAGTGAAATACAAATGAAGTAAGGCGTGCTTGATGAATGTAAAATTTCTAAATGAAGTTGATCAAAAATCCCTCTCCACTGGCGATCAACAAATTTTTCTAAGGCAAGATTTCAAAAGTGCAAGAAGATTTTAAAATATTTTCTAAGGAAAATTATTTTTCTTAGAAAATGTGCCTAGAGCTCCAAGTTGATGAATTTTCCGGAGCACGAGCAACTCTTCTCAGTAATGGAGTCAGAAACAATGATATTTCAAGTTCTTCATTTTTTTTCAAGAAGTCAGAGCAACGCAGAGTGATCACAGGCGAAGAACGAGTTTAGATGATGAAAATGATATTTTTCTAAGGTTCAAAATTCGAAAAATTAAATGAACCCGTTCGTTGGGTACCCATGAATTCGAGACATTCTGACGAAAATTTGCTTCTGGGTACTGAACATTTGTGATGATGAATGGATTTCCAGATCTTTCAAACTTCGCCGACACTTTTTCAGTAAGGAATTTAATCGGTGCTTGAGTTATGAATTTTCCTAAGGGAGAATTTTAAATTTTCTAAGGCAAATTTGAATAAAATGTGTTTTCAAGATGAATTTGCTTCGAACGATGAATCTGAAGTCAGTCGCTTAGATAATTTTGATCAAACTCTTCGAAGATGAATTTTCCAGAGTTGATGATGAAGTTAAGAATTCGAATTTAAGTGACGGAGCTCCAGCTGGTGAGTAAAATATGATGAAGTTAAATTAAATTTTTTTCGAAGAGGAATTCAAAATGCCAGTCAAAGTCAAGTTTCTAGAAGAATAATATTCCCGACGACTGGAGACAAGTGTCAGAAGAACCAGAGAGGGAAAATTCGAATTCTTGAAGTGGAGTAGTGGAGTTTAATGGCACTGGCTAAAAATAACGTCTTCTAGAATTTGAATTTTAGCTATAAAATGAGAAGTTTTTCACTCATTTTCACAACTGGAAAAGGCGAATTTGCTAAGGCAAAGTGAGCTTAGAGAAGTTTGAATTTTGCTGGGGTGGAGTTTGCTGAGAAGAAGACGCCTTAAGTGCTGAAGAGAAGGTACGTCCTTGCTAGTGTTGAAGTTGAAGTCTGATTTGATTAAGTTTGGTCGAAATTGCCATTTGAAAAGGACGCCTTGTATTGAATTGAAACATTGAGAACTTTAAAAGTACGGACTTGCAAGATTGCTGATTGCTGATACAAAGTCATTCAATTTGCTGATTGAGAAGTAGAGTCATCAAGGTTCACTTAGAAATCTGTTCTAAGTGTTGGAATTCGAATTTATTCAAGAGAAGAAGCTGAGGTTTGCAAATACGAAAGATATTGCAGCTTCTAGAATTCAACTGCAGCCCCTATGTCCTGCCTTATTTTATTAAATTTAATTGCTGATGAATGTTTGTTATGTTGCAGATGGCTGAAGCGAGGACAACCGGAAAGGACAATGGTACCTCCAGACAGGCTACGATCAAGAAGCTGAGCAAAACGCTCATGCCAGAGTCAAAGTTCATTTTAAAGTTGGGCAAGTTGACGGACACGAACCTGGGCTCTGTCAACCTGGAAGCATTCAAGAATAGGCTGTTTGGGATTGGAAGTCATCGGGCTTCGGTCACTTCGCACAACATCGTCCGCAGTGGATTATATGCAGCTGCTGGTTTCCCGCCAGCTATTCAGTGTTCGGAGTTGATTATGGAGTGCGCCAACTGCTACGAGAAAGAACACCGGTCGATCACGTCACCAGATGGCCAAGTACTTGCCAATCTCACTCCGGCAGCCATTGGTGAAGCTTTTGGGATCCCGGTGCATAGAAACATGATCTACAAGTCCAGGGAGCGAGCGGAGCGTATGTATGCTTCTGCTTTTGAACGATGCATGGACACAATTAACACGCACTGGATGAGCACTCCGAGGCCGTCTCGTACGAAGTTGCCGAAGCAGATCATAGCAGAGGACTTGAAGCAGGAATATTGTGATCTCATCATGTTGCTGAGCAGGGTTGGTGGATGCCCACAGTCTTACATTTTTGAGCCGTGGATGTTTTATTACATCAACCTGGTGTTAGAAGGAAAGGATTATGTCAATTGGGCTGAGATGATCAGCGATAACATACATGAGCAGCTCCTGAGTTTGCGGAGGACAAAGACATTTTACATGAGTTCCTATCTAATTTATATGTTGGCACGGATGACGAGGTACAGGGGGATTTCTTACAAGGAACCCATCGGTTGTGGCTCCCACCAATTCAAATTCATGAGGCGCAGGTAATGCCAGTTGCACCTTTCGAGCACAACCTTAATACAAGCTTGTCAACGATTCATTCACCATGTACATCAATGCAGGCTGTTTCTGTGAGAGGTTACAGGCGTAATCTCTAGAAATGCCCAGAGCTAATTGAAAGGTATGGGTGTTATTTATACACTCCCAAGATTTTCATACATTAGGTCAAGTAAGGATTTTCTTCGCATCTATATAGGTCAGCCTAAGTACCCAACAATGATAAGATAATAATGCTAGAGATAGCTAGACAGTTGCTAGCCTTTGACAAAATCCAGAAGAAAAAGAAGAAAGGAGGGATAGAGTTTCCAGTTGTGATGGGCAACTCTGACGAGGTTTGTCCTTCGATACAGGCATGTAGAGAAGCTGAAAGTGAGCTTCAATTCTATCATTTCTCATATCACACAAGTAGACAACACTATGACCCGCACCATAACATCAACTGGGTGTTGTCAGAGGAATTCAGACACAAGGCCACCATTGAGGATTATTGGGCTGATGCAGTTGATGAGATTGAAGTGAGAAAGAGGATGTTCTCTAGATTGCCGATTACTCTGATCAGGGAGTGTGAGGTAGTTCCGGTTCCGGACCAGGTTAATGAGGATATGGATGTAGTCCATCCAGACTATGCAGCCGTTCGGGATACTCCACTTCCGCCTATAGATTGGTCAGAGCCCGAGATTGCCGACCTTGATACTCTCTCTATCCCGGTTATGACGTTCACCAGGGCATGGGTCGATAGGCGAGTGAGCAGATTGAAAGGTAGGTCAATTGCTTTGACTTACAACTTGATGGGAGATCACAGGACGCCCACCACAGGAAGGAAGAAACAGATCACAAGAGGACCAGAGTCCAGAAAGAAAGAATTAGTTCAGCCAGAACCTCCACGAGTTACAGTAGCAGTACCTTTGGAGACACGTTCTCCAAGCATAC
>VDFB02013068.1:0-39080 GCA_007258455.2 Sequoia sempervirens | reverse complement strand
CATTAATGCACTTTAATATTTTATTAAAGTTTTTATATTTCCTCTAGATTGGACGACTTGGAAGAAATATGAAGAGTTTTAAATATTTCAAAATGCTTTTTGAAGTGGATGCCTCTTGGAGAAGTTGGAGAGTTTCTTGTTTGGAGGTTACATTTGATTCATCTCCTCTATTGAAGCTTATTTATTGATGCCTTGCTCATTCATTCATATGCTTGAATATTTTGGTAAAGTTATGCTGCTGGATTGAATCCAGAACCTGGCTAAGGGGGAGCTTAGCAAACTTTCCATCCTTTGGGCCTGAAACTATGGTTGCCTAGGTGGTTGAAGAAGACCATGCTTCATTTAGGAGTGTGGATAGAGCTCAATTTGAATTTCAATTACAGGCAGATTGCTGGTTTATAATTTATTTGTATTGCTGATGTCAATGGTTGAAGCGAACTTCTGCCAATAGCTTCGCCTCTGAATTTTATATCATTCTGGGTACTAGCCCATGCTATGTATCTGTGTAGGGTGCCCAAGTTTGCAAGTTTGCAGATTTTAATATATAAGATTGAATTTTTAGATGCAAGTCGACCTCCTTGAGAGGTTGTACCATTTCTAGCTAGCTTTGGAATTCGTGCCAACTATGGATTGCTGTTTTTGGTTCAAATTTCCTATTGGAAGATGGACACCATGTTTAGAGGCTTCTTTTGACTGTTGTTTGAATTCCTTCGGAGCTGAATTGAAGGAGTAGCATTCATATTGGTGAATTTCTTACTTGCTGGTCTGATTTTCTGTAATTACTGTTTCTGATCAGACTTGTTAGCTTTTGATATAATGCTAGTTTGAGCTTCACTTCTATATCATTATGGCATTGTAATTGTTAGAGGTTTATTACTCTAACTTACTGTGGATTTTGGAAGCTTATCTTTGTTGTTTGCAGCTGAAACTCTTTCATTGTAAAGCTGATTCGTAGTACTAACAACTATTTTGTAATGTTCCATGGGGTTTCAAGGACGGGGACGAGGGGACGACGGGGGACGCGTTTTGGGGACGCGGGGATGGGGGTTCTACGTTTGGGGGCGGTAAGGGGACGATAGCGAGGTGGCGACAGAGCGTTGAAATACATATAGTACTTGAAAAAATAGTTATAAAAAGATGTATAAGTATAAGAATTATACATCTTGGAGACAACTAGGAGTCCCCTACACGTCTTGAGGACACCGCAACTCCTCGAAGTCCTAGTGGTGTCTTGGAGACAGTAACATTGGTGGTGGGCTAGTGGGGGGACGTTCCCCCAAGTCCCCAAGTCTTTGAGACGTCCTCGTCTAAGAAATGTGGGGTTTTTGGGGGTGGGGCAGACGCGTCCGCGTGGAACACTCCTATTTTTTTTTATTGCTGCAAATTAAATAGTTTATTAGTCACTCCCATTGAAGAAGTGGTTGAGTTTAATAATCTTTTATCATTCTTGTTAATTTCCCCCCATGAAATAAGTGGTAGAGTGGAAAAGATATTCCCCTCGTTGAATAAGTGGTAGTGCGGAATCACATGGCTAGTTATGCGCCTATTGTAATTACTTTATTCATGGTTGGCCAACTGTGATTTGTAATTCATTTTAGTTGCTAACGATCCCCGAAACCATATGCTATCACCTTGCCCACATTGGGATCTTGGTGAACATTCTTGGTGAGGGTTATTTACAAGCTGGTTTTGAGTTGGAGCTAACACTAATCAGTGGTTTGGTGCTCGTTTTATTGTGTTAAAACTTGGAAAAATTAAGGGGGAATACTACAGTGGTATCAGAGCCTGTTTTTCTGCCATCCAGTGAGTTTAGCGCTTCAGTTGTCAGATGTGTGATAGGGAAAACCGATACTACATCAGAGGTTAGAACATAATTCAATTTCAGTTTTCAGAAGTTCTAAAGATGATGCATATTTTGAAGTTTAAAAGCTGTGAGCTATCTGAATTTATCAAGACTTCTGAAGAAGAAATAAGTTTTGCAAGGTCACTTTGCACCGTAGGAACAAGGCTCATTGAAGAACGTTAGACAAGGGAAGAAGAAGTGAGAATACTTCTTACGTTGGAACAATGTTTGAGCTAGGTGAATACCTCTTTGAAACATCCTTATTGGTCGAGGCATCCAGATGAAAAAGTAAATTTGCTGGTTACTTCATGCCTCAGTGAAGTGATGAGAATCTTGGCACCCTTGGTGCCCTATGATGATAAAACTATGAAGAGAGTTCTTCATATGCTCGTGGAAAGCTTTCAAGATCTTGATGAAACTGATAGCAATCAGTACTCCCGAAGAGCTGCTATACTGAAGATATTTTCAGAATTCAAAACAAGTATGTTGCTGATAGATTTGAGTATGCGAGATTGAATATATTATTTGATCCATTACCTCTTCATTTCAACTTGGAGTGAACAAGAGGAGGATGTAGTTGCAACAATGAGAAACATTTTAGTTTTAACTATCAATGAGATGGAAGACATTCTAGATCCGTCCTATCTTTTCTGCTAAACATTCATGAACAAGAATGAAAGAATTCTTCTATTGCTGGTATATTGATCAAAGATTTGTTCAATCAATGTGAGGGAAAATTGAAGACTCACTTGAAGAAGACAGAGTAGATAAATGAGGCGGTCATTAATGCAGAAGATGGAAATAAAATGTTGATTCTCAATGATTCTATGGTGGTTTCTCAAGAAGACCTCCTTGGTATGCTTGTGACTACTAATGAAGAGATCAGTAATATACCTTCACATGAAGGGCTTATTGAAGACATGAAGGATAGTCTTCAAAACAGCTAGCAATGATGAATCTTTACTTCATTTCAGTGAAGATGACATGAATTGTCATAGATTTGAATCGTTTGATCATCAAACTAAGCTCTTGGAGAAAGATATTCATGAAAATATCAATTTTGGTGAGATGGGAGGTGTCTCATTCAAAGAGGCATCACTCGAAGAGGAGAATGAAGGGCATATTCCTTTTGATCAAAATAATTAGCCCTTCAGCATTTGGGATCCGGGAATGAAGGCACCTAAGGTTTTCAAGGGACTTGTGTGGGATAAATTTCCCTTTGATGCCAATAAAGTACAAAATTCTAATTTCAATGCAAGCTATGAGATGGTCATGGGAGGAGAAGATGTCTTTAACAAAGAAGCTTGCATGGAAAAGCCCCATAATGACTCATTGATCAAGTTGAAGGCTGCTAAAACATATGATCAAAGTATCGGTGAGGTGGAAGCAGATTTAAAAGATCAAAGGGCCCTTGCTGATGGAAAATTTAAAGAGGATCTCAAATTTGATTTTCCAATTCATGAGGTTGTTTGTCAACCAAGGGTCGAAGAATTGGTAAAATCTGATCCTCTTCATTTTCAGTTAGCGGGTGGCGAAAGACAAGAGTTTTGGAGCAGCTTTGAGGGCAACAAAGACAAGAAACAAAGTTCTGATTTTGATATGCAGCTTACCAGTAGTTCGCCATCTTTGCATACTTATGAGTGGGAAGGTCAATTCTTGATATCCATTGAAGATGAGGTGCAAGTCCTATTCAGATTTGACCGCTCACATAGTTTGATTAAAGAGAGACAGGAAGGAGCTAGAGTTGGAGCCATTCTCTTTAATCTACAATTCATCAAAGACTCCTTGGAGATTATTAAATCAGAATATCAATGCTGGATTAATGATCGAGATCGTGCATTTGAACTTGTAAAGAAGGCAATTGTTGCAATTCAAGGAGTTTATATATTTAATAATCCATCTTTTGAGTTAAGTGTTAATTCAGTTCACTCCAATCTCTTCTCAGGATGGGATTTGAAGACATCATTTGTTCCATCTACTCTTGTTGCTGAAGCCTTCACAAGGTGGCTTCCATGGAACAGTAAAGAGGACATTGGATTCTGGAGATGATTTTTGGCTCTATCTAACATTTGGAATTTTAAAGAGAATTTGTTCCAATGTGTTGGAAAATTTCTTTGGTTGAAGATCATTATGTGTGGAAAGAAGGTAAGCTGGAGTGATAAGCATCAAAATTTCAGTGCTAGAGGTGCTGCTACATTCTTTATCAGCAAATGGATGGTAATTTCTGATCATGAAATGGCGGTTTGGAGAGGTAATGTGATCAAAAGTTGTTTTTTAGTGGCGAGGGAACCTTCGATAAGGGTGCCACTAGCCTTGTTCGTGAGCAATTATGCTTATTTTATTGAATATTTTTCATGTTGCAACTGCTGCTTACTGTTTGGGATGCTGATTTTTCATAAATCAGATCTCAAGATGACTAAATCAGACCTATTAGTTGGTTGGTGTATTCATTTTCAGACCTTCCAGTCTACTATTAGGACTGATTTTGAGCCTCAAATGAGAAAGGGAATGATTCAATGTAGCCAAAATTCATGTATGGGATGTTCTCTAATGTTAACCAGTGGCCTTCTCTGCATTTTCTTCTATACCAATGTTTGGGGCAGCGAGTTGGTAACTGATTTGGTTCAACAGTTTGAGACTCTTGAAGTGAAATTTGTAAAAATTTCTTGGGGTCTTCTCAGTTATATTAGTTTGTTTCGAAGAAGGCATTATACATCTTCATGGAATTCTGAGGATGTGATGGAGGATCTGTCGCAAGGAGTTGCTCTTCTCTTTGCAAGGTGTGTTGGTAGAGTCACATATGTTGTTGTGACTCTGTTTGACGTTATGAGGAGTTATGTTGAGGAGCATTTATTTGTTGAGTAGTCGTTCCTTCTTAATGCTTGGGAATGTGTTTGACATTGGCTTTGCAAATTTTAACTCCTAAGAGTTTTTAGAACATGAGTTGCTGCAAGATTTTGATTTCAGTTCGTTTTGGTCTTTCTGTTCGAGTCTTATGTTCTGTAATCTTTCGGGGTTACAAAGGAGGAAAGTGCAGTTTTGGTATGATGGCTATGATAGTGTGATCAGTGTGGTGTAGCATCAACATGGTGGGTCTTTTTAGAGGTGGACTGGGACCCTGGGATCCTACTTGGCATAGTAAGGATCAAACAATTTTTCTTGGAGTGTGGTGGCATTGCTTGAGGACAAGCAATTTTGGGAAGGGCGGACTGTAATGTCCCTAATTTAGCCCTGCGCTCTTCAATTGGATTTAGCCTATTTCCAGAAATCTGTAGGCTAAGTTGAAGCGTAAATTAGTGTTTCCACTTTCAGATGCATTTTCGAAGGTTTGCATGTGTGAGTTTTTGACGCATGTCTGGTGAAGCTTTCTGGGTTTTTGGAGAGCTTCAGGATGAGGTAACATGCATGTTAAGATAATGACATGCAATTTTGATAGATACCTTGCACGCAGGAAAGGTTTTTGGGTTTTTTTGGGTTTTCAGAGACCTCTAGGTCGGTCTGATATGCATTTGAATCTAACAACCTTTCTGAGCACTTACTATTTATAATAAGTCATGATGGCTACTCAATTTGTGCTCAAATGATATTTGGAAACACTTATTATTTATAGTAAGTCATGATACTACTCAGTTGATGTTCAAAGGAAGTTGTGCAAACTTACTATTTATAGCAGTTTGCTATTTTTGGTAAGTCTATCTTTAGCAGTATCATTCTAGCAGTAGCTCAATCTTTTGCAGTTCACATTTCTATTTTGGGCAGTGAGGCTGATCAGTTTGGCTTTCTGTTGAGTTTGAAGTAAACTCACTATTTTGAGCATTTGCTATTTTTAGCAAGTTCATCTATGGTAGTGGTATCATCATCAGTTTGGCTCAGCTAATGTTAGTTTGCTATTTTTAGTAGCTTATCCATTACAGTTTGGGCGTTGCTCATGGCTACCTCCTTGGATTGAGTTGCAGACTTAGTCAATTTTTATGTTTTGTAGTTGTACCCCATGCCTAGTTAATGAACTTTAAGTTGTTTTTAAAATGGGGTCATGAAGGGGAACGCCTCATTAATGCACTTTAATATTTTATTAAAGTTTTTATATTTCCTCTAGATTGGACGACTTAGGAGAAATATGAAGAGGTTTAAATATTTCAAAATGCTTTTTGAAGTGGATGCCTCTTGGAGAAGTTGGAGAGTTTCTTGTTTGAAGGTTACAGTTGATTCATCTCCTCTATTGAAGCTTATTTATTGATGCCTTGCTCATTCATTCATATGCTTGAATATTTTGGTAAAGTTATGCTGCTGGACTAAATCTAGAACCTGGCTAAGGGGGAGATTAGCAAACTTTCCATCCTTCGGGCCTGAAACTATGGCTGCCTAGGTGGTTGAAGAAGACCATGCTTCATTTAGGAGTGTGGATAGAGCTCAATTTGAATTTCAATTACAGGCAGATTGCTGGTTTATAATCTGTTTGTATTGCTGATGTTAATGGTTGAAGCGAACTTCTGCGGATAGCTTCGCCTCTGAATTTTATATCATTTTGGGTGCTAGCCCATGTTGTGTATCTGTGTAGGGCGCCCAAGTGTGCAAGTTTGCAGATTTTAATATTGAAGATTGATTTTTTAGATACAAGTTGACCTCCTTGAGAGGCAGTACCATTTCTAGCTAGCTTTGGAATTCGTGCCAACTGTGGATTGCTATTGCTGGTTCGAATTTCCTATTGGAAGATGGACAACATGTTTAGAGACTTCTTTTGAGTGCTGTTTGAAGTCCTCCGGAGCTGAATTGAAGGAGTAGCGTTCATATTGGTGAATTTCTTACTTGCTGGTTTGATTTTCTATAATTATTGTTTCTTATCAGATTTGTTAGTTTTTGATATAATGTTGGTTTGAGTTCTATATCATTATGGCATTGTAATTGTTAGAGGTTTATTACTCTAACTTACTGTGGATTTTGGAAGCTTATCTTTGCTGTTTGCAGCTGAAACTCTTTCATTGTAAAGTTGATTAGTAGTACTAACAACTATTTTGTTTATTGCTGCAAATTAAATAATTTAGTAGTTACTCCCACTGAAGAAGTGGTTGAGTTTAATAATCTTTTATCATTCTTGTTAATTACCCCCCACGAAATAAGTGTTAAGAGTGGAAAAAATATTCCCCTTGCTGAATAAGTGGTAGTGCGGAATCACATGGTCGGTTATCCGCCTATTGTAATTACTTTATTCAAGGTCGGCCAGCCGACTACAATTGGTTTTGTAATTCATTTCAGTTGCTAACGATCCCTGGAACCATATGCTATCACCTTGCCCACACTGGGATCTTGGTGAACATTCTTGGTGAGGGTTATTTACAAGCTGGTTTTGATTTGGAGCTAATGCTAATCAGTGGTTTGGTGCTGGTTTTATTGTGTTAAAACTTGGAAAAATTAAGGGGGAATACTACATTCAATTTGTAGGAGATAGTAAGGCTCCAAGAGCTCTAATGGAGGATGTATTCATCTTCCTCACACAGCTCTAGAGTACCACTTTCCTCACAAGAAATGGTTTATAGTTTCATTAGTTAAACACCAAAAGTAATCTGAATAGCAAATTTTTGTAATCTCTAGGTTTGTCAACTTCATTGCAAGGCTTGTGTATTACCATGATGTCTATGAGGATGCTTATCTTAGTCATCTTGGTAATGATTCTTGATTCTAGAAGAAATTTTGCTCGAAGTTTTTAATTAGTGGCATGTGTTATGTTTAATGAAGGTTCAATTTGACTTTTGTTCATTCAAATTGATTGTTATGTATGACTAAGTCATACTTTCAATCATTATTTGTTGCAGTTCCTCAAGTTGTAATGTCCCTTTCCCGGATGGAATTAATAAATTAATTAATTTAATTATTTGATGTTACCTAGCAAGAAAAAATTGATTTATAAAGGTAATATTAAATGATTAAATTAAATAGAGTTATAAAGTGACGTTGGGGAATAATTAAAATGTAATTTAATAAAGTCACTTTATAATAAGGAGTTAATGGATTTTGGCGGGAAATCCTAAAATGGTATTATAAAAAGGGCTCCTGGGCTCATTTTTTGACATGCTTTATAATTTTCTTTTATTAATGACTCGGAGGAGTTTTTCGAAGCTCTTGGTTCTGGGATGAAAACCCTAGGGCGCAGTTGGAGGGAATCGGGATCATCCAGATCTTTCACGTGTTCTTCATTGCAAAATTCGTGAGTCTCCTCCAGGGACGAATTTTCTATATTTGGTGGATATCAGGGTTTGATGATTTTCTGCTTGTGGTGGAAGACCAATTTTCAGGTATTTAATTTAATGCATACAGGTGATCAGTGCTTATAGACATCCCAGGTTAATAAATAAATATTAAACCACTGGTGTGCTGGCTGTATTCCTGCATGGATCGAATTTGTTTGGGTAATAATAATATGGAAATTGTGGAGCCTGAATCATAAATAAAATAATGTTATTTTTCCTAGGCAACTTCTCCTTTTTACTGCCATGGCCAGAAAGTGCACAGTAAGGACAAAATGTGAATCATCAACAGCTCACGTGGCTGGTAGAAAGAGTAAAAGGGATCTTTGAACTGTTGCGATCATTGCCTTCTGCAGGAAAAGACAAGCTAAATGCCAGGGGTCAAATAAGACAAATCTTCTTCTTGCTACTTGTGGGAATTTCTAAGACCCCATCATCGGGTCCTGCCTGCTTGTTTATTACTTAAGCCTGGCCACCACCTTCCTTGTTGGATCATGACTCTTTAAAGAGGTGTATGAATTTAGTACAGCGATACATGAAACAAAAGGAGGCAAATTGACTGTGGTTTATCTTGCTGGGAAGGATTATAGGGAGATTGTGGCTATCCAGTACCCACATGTTGGAATTATTCAGTGACAAGGGAATGTCAAGAGATTTAAAGGAGCTGTGGGCAAGAACAATCTCTAGATGCGTATCTAATTCCAATGTTCAGCTATGTGACAATATTGAAGTCATGGAAATCTGAAAAGGTTTAGGCGTGAGTGTTTGAGGAGAGCACAGGTTTATAGGTGAAGACGTCTTCTTTCCTGAAGGCTGTAGAGTTTGAACTGGGCACTAATCTGCTATTTGGGAAGAGCTGTAAGGTGCTGAGTGTTATTGTTGACCTGGCAGCCATTTGTTCTAGGCATCATCTTCAAAGGTATTGCTGGCTGGGCATCTATCCTTTCCTGGAAGTGTTCTCTTGGAGTAATACTTCTGTCTGGGTATTTATATTTGAATTATTCAATGCTGAATATTAATTTCTGATGTTCTAATCTCTGTAAACATTATCTCTGCTCAGAAATATCATTGGCGAAGGTCTTGTAATTGAATCTGTCTTGCATTATATGGAACACACTAATATTTGATGCCATGCATGAACTTCTCACTGTTGCAACTGTTCTTATATGATAACTGAATTGAGCTGTTATGATAAATGCAACTTCACGTCAATGAAAAGAATCTGCTTAGTAACCGTGTAGTGATTGTGTTAACTATTTGACAAAATTATTAATGTGTCAAATTGCAATATCGTGAAAATATATCATGCAAACCAGCAAGGGTTACACAACCATTATCAACTTTGAATCACTTTTTTGAATGTCTTGCCGCAAATAAACTAAACTATGTGATGTTTTATCAGGATTCAACTGCATAGTTTTTGAGTCAATCTTATTGACCCATATTTCATGAGTAATGGTTCACATGAACCCGTCTCACATGAGCATGGGTCCACTTGGCACTCATGGCATCTAGGTGATGCTCATAGGGGGAAGCATCAGGATTTCTCCGGAGGTAACCCCTCCCAATACTTATCCAACACAAGCGGGCTTAACCATGGAGTTTCACCCAAGATCAAGCCCACTTAGTTTGCTACCACATTTGCAGAACCTTAAGCAAGTGTTGCACGTTATGAACCATTCATTATAGAGCTCCTTAGCTTATTGAATAAAAAACTTTGTAGTTGAATCATGATATAACATCATATAATTTGATACACTGCAGAAAACACTACCTTCTTGATTGATATATTAAGTGTCCATATATCCAAAGCAATTTTTATGTTTATATAGGAATTTTTGTCATAATATACTTTCTATTCACAAGTTGGTCCAACAATTTGAGTTTGATTGAAGGAAGCTGAATCTCAACAAGTTAATCCAATAAAATAGTTTAATGTCTATAATATTTGTTTGAGAGACTGTTCTAAAGTGAACACTACATGCATCTTCTGCTTAAATGAAAAACATAAAATCAAGGCAACAAAATTCTAGTATATACTATATATTGTCTGATAGCACCCTGTGCGGAGCAATGATAAAAATAATGTTCTAACTATCAAGAAAAATGGTTTAGATTCCCCTTGCCTAAGCAATTTTTCATTTAATTTCCAGTGAATGAGTTAGATGAAATTGGCTGATAAATTAGACCAAATAAACACAGATTTAGCTTAACCTGAATTTTGCTTAGCATGAGTGAACATCAATGCTAATGCTGATTTGGTTTTGGAGCAAATAACATATGCAATTAAATTGTTGGAAATATCAAGTTGATAATAACATTCTCGTTTACCTTTTTTATAGGAAGACTAGAGATGATGTGTCGCTTCATAGATCTAGGTTGCTTCTCAAAATAATGCACATTTTCTTTTATTTGTAGCTAGAGCCCTGCTACACTTGATATCTATATTGTTCGTTTATGTTAAAAACTGAAGGCCAGATTTAATGAACATTAATTATTCTTGTATTTCAACAGAGTGCAGCAGAGGAAAAAGATAAGAAAATCAAGGAGTTAGAGGAAAATCTTGCTGCAGTGAATTTCACGACACAAAGTAGAATGGGAAAGCTACTGATGGCCAAATGTAGGACTCTACAGGAGGAAAATGATGAGATTGGAATGATGGCGTCTGAGGGGAAGGTTTGTAGATAGATTCCATGTTTAATTCCCAATCTTATTATTCTAGTCCGGGATTTTAAAATATAAAAATGACTTTTTGTTGTACTTTTGTATTTTAGTGTATTAATAACAAGTTATTGCCATTGTATATCGTTTTTCAAATTGTGCCACAATATAATGTGTTCAGCAATGCTGAGTAGTGCAATGATATATTCTTGTTGTAACAAGTAATTTGAAGAGATCCTAATTTTGCCTCTCACACTCTCTTGAATTTTTGACAGACCTACTAACAGGGAAAGCCATTAAGAGAATGTGATTTTGCTTGAGATGATCTAAAAACCTTTGAAATGTTATTTTGATTTTTCTTTGTTGCACTCGCAGTGCAATGGAAATACATATTCCCATGGGCATCATCTCCCTATGTTTTCCTGAAATCTCTACTCTTATACAGTTAAATAGACGAGTTGTGTTTTAATTGCAGCAGAATATATAATATTTCTTTTGCTATCTCCAGTTTTGCTGGTTATCTTCCATATAACTTACATAGTATTTGTTGCTGTTTCCTTATGAGCTCTGCAATTGGTAGGACAATGAAGTAATTTTCTTAGCTTCTGCCATTAGGTTACTCTTGACATCTTTTTAATATGGCCATACTAACTGAATACTATGGCATATTTAAATTAATATTCATAAATGGAAATTTCATAATATTTTATCATTACAATGTACTTTATATAAATTTCCTTCATATGTTATACAACATTTCTTTTGGGATATTGTAATTGATATTCAAGGTTTTCTGCCCTATTTAACAAACTTGGTAATGTTCTTGTGGAACTCTTCTAGTCTCTCTGACTAGTGAATTCCTAATTCTATATCTGTCTGTATTATTTTGAATCAAGTTCTCCAAAGAAGGATAAGCTGGCTGAAAGTTCTCTTTTTCATCGAAGATGCATGATTCAAATAACATCAAATATTTTGAATTCAAAATGGCATAATAGACCAAGTACTGACAAAGGCTGAAAGCATTATCTCTTACAATCATTAGTTCCCATGTTCTTGTGGAACTCTTCTAGTCTTTCTGAATAGTGAATTCCTAATTCTATATCTGTCTGTATTATTTTGAATCAAGTTCTCCAAAGAAGGATAAGCTGGCTGAAGGCTCTCTTTTTCATCAAAGATGCATGATTCAAATAACATCAAATATTTTGAATTCAAAATGGCTGAATTTGCTGAATTCTCCTCATGAACTTAATGGTTCTCAGTTGTTCACCATCATGTACAGTAGACACTTAATTTTTTTTCGTCAAATAGTCAGTTTGTAGTCCCTTTGCCTTGCGCATATCTATTGTAATAGTGCTGAATCTATGAGACACTTTCATCTCAAATTTCAGGATGTCTCTGAGTATATTTATCATCAAATGCACCACTGGTTAATAGTGCTGAGTCTATGAGACACTTTCATCTCAAAATTCAGGATGTCTCTGATTATATTTATCATCATTTGCACCACTGGTATATTTACAATTTCAATCTATCCATTTGTTTAGGGATGGAATGTAGTACTCTTAGCTTTGTTTTAAGCGTACCTCATGAAACTGTCCAAAATAATAGATTTTAAAACAGTTTGACCTTGCTAAGCCCTCTGATTGTTTCTTACAGGGAACTAAGATTTTTATTTTTCTGAATCTATCCACAATAACACACAGATAGCTATGTTCTTGTCTTATCTTGGACAAAGGTGTACACAGTGTTACAGGTGCAACCTTCCATTAGCTAGTTTTGACATGCTGCAGAGCAGGCATCCCCAAATGAGCTTAAAAAGATCAGCTTGAATTTCCAGCTGCTACTTCTGCTTAGCGAAGTTTTCCAAATTCTGAGGTGACCTGTTAATTTGGAAATTAGAAGTATGGGACTCAGGCATTAGAAGAATTTGGTTTTTTCCTTTTGAAATAAGAAGATCCGTGAGGTCTTGGCTCCCTTTTACTTGGTACAATAATGGCTTCATGATGGGGCACAAGTCTGTACCCTTACAAAACAAATCTTTGAACTTCCAATATGGACAATGGTGTAATCATATAATAGTTGCAAACTTGCAAGGACTGAAACTTAGTTTGGGGTGACCTGGATAGCTACATTATTAATGCATGCTGCAGATACAAAATCCAAGCACAAGTTCTTGACAAAGCTTGTTCTTAGTGTATTTCAGCCAGATTACAACGAACGTCACTCCTTTTATCTGGATGCAAAGAAGTTGCTATGCTAGAAAATAGAACCAATTTTCTGAGATAATGACATACTTAAATAAAAATTCTCACTTATGTTAAATCCTATTGCATTGACCATTTTAAGATTTGTTTGTACATTTGTCAGTTCAATCTTCAATATTTTTTCCTGACAATAAAATCCCAAATAGAAGAGTGATTGTTGGGCAACTTACTTTCTTGCAAAGTTTCAAGCACTTGTTCTTAATGAGGAATGTGATTGAATAAATTTTTCAATACGAAAAAGTCTTAAAGGTATGCATAACTCACAAGTCAATGAATGGTCTGAGAATATAAATCTCGAACATTGTAGCCACATTTTTTAATCCGAACAACATGACAGGTCATTCAAACAATTTTCGCCTGGTCTTGTAAGTTATCTTTCAGGCATCTCCTTTGATTTAAGGTCCATCTTAGTAATGTCTCTAGATCCTTGGAGCTGATTGAACAAATCATAAGTCCTTGGTAGAATCCTCAATGATAATCTTGTCAAGAGCACAAAAGCGGACACACATTTTCTATATCCCATCCTCCATGGGAACTTGTACAAGGGCCATCTATAAGGATATTAACTTGGACAAATTACCTTGATTTGGCCTCGTAATCTTCTCACTTTCCATTGCTTAGATGTGATGCATTCCGGTGTTGGTGTAATAGGCAGCCCTATTCCGCCTATTCTAATTCTGATTCGTGCTGATTGTTTTACTTGTGTTTTGACAATATTTATAATTGCTTTGAACAAAAGATTAAGTGCAGAAATAATAGAACTTGCAGCAAAGAAAAACTCAAAAATTTCACTTATATTCAACAATACAACTACCTGAAAATATTGAGGATTTCTCGAATATGATGACTACCCAGTTCGTAAAATATCATCTTATAACTAAATCCAACATACCCAGAAAAAGTTAGCCACTTTGACAACATGCTGTAGAAGAAATCAGCAATTGGAAGCGCCATGAAATGATGGATTCAACCTTCACAAATTGATGTCTCCGCTATCCTCGAAGTGGTTGAGTGTTCCTCAGCCCTAGGCACTACCAAACCACCAAATAAATGTTCCAAACCCTAGGCAACCAACATGTAAACCCTCACACCCCTCCTTGAAGTGGTATGGCCTGCATAAGCATGGTACGACCTAGCAATGAGGATGAAATAACAGCAGAAAGCTTCTCCAAAACCCCTTATTTCGTCCTCCACAAATCTGATACACAATGCACTCAACAAATATGGAAGTACAAACTCTTCCTATAAGCTGTAATGTCCCCTTCTCATCGCTGATCAGCTTTCGCTTCTTCAGCCTATTCCGAACCCGTAGGACCGGGATGAGGTGAAAATTAGGGTTTCTTGGACTTGGTTTTCTCGTGGCATTCATATTATTTACTATTTGGTGATGTCTTGGAAGAGCTCAAAGAACAGCTTAGAAAGGATGGAGTTTGCTTCACTTGTCGTGAGCCTTGGGTGAAAGGCCACCGTTGCTATGGAAGAGGCAAAGTAGTTCAAATGGAGGGCTATTCTGATTATGGATCAGAATCTGATTCGTCTGATCAGCAATACGAATCAGCAAGTAGTGAAGGTGAAGAAGTTCAAGAAGACAAGTCCGAAGAGGTTGGAGATGGTAGTGCTTTTGCACAACTATCTAGTTTTCAAAAGAATGAATCTTTTAGGGTTCATGGAGTGGTAAATTCACAAAGGATAGTTGCTCTAATTGATACCGGAGCAACTCACAATTTTATTGATGAAGGGCTAGTTGCTAGAAAAGGTTTAAAGACTGAAGATTTTGATGGTTTCAAAGTAATGGTTGCTGATGGTTTCACTATGTCTTGCACAAGGAGAATTCCTAATCTATCTTTGCAATTAGGGAATCATGAAATTAAGGATGATTTTTATGTGGTGGGTATAGGAGACACTGATGTTGTGTTAGGCATACAATGGCTGCGATCTCTTGGTGAGATCACATTGAATTTGCAAACCATGGAGCTGAAATTTCAGTCTAATGGAAGGAAGGTTGTCTTAAGAGGGATGTCAAATGGAGGCCCTCGAATTGTGTCTTTGAAAAGGATGGAAAGGCTGATCCGCCATGATCAGGTTGAATGGGCTGCTGAATGTATGGTTTTACCAGCTGATCCGGTTGAGGAAAAAAGGCAATATCATCCTGATATTCAAGCCTTACTTTCAAAGAAAAGTAAAGTCTTTGGAAGCTTACCTCCTGGAAGACCTCCTGAAAGAGGTTCTGAGCATGTGATTGAGTTAGAAGAAGGAGCAAAACCAGTCATTACTACACCTTACCGCTATCCAAAGAGGCAGAAAGATGAAATTGAAAAAGCCATCAAGGAGCTGTTGGAAAGTGGTTTTATTAGACCAAGCAAGAGTCCATTTGCTTCAGCAGTAGTGCTGGTCAAAAAGAAAGATGGTACAATGCGTATGTGTGTTGACTATCGCGCATTAAATCAGAAAACCATCAAGAATAGATATCCTATCCCTAGGATTGATGAGCTTATTGATGAGCTCCATGGGGCAATGTTCTTCTCAAAGATTGATCTTCGTTCGGGCTATCACCAAATCAGAATGAGGGAGGAGGATATAGAAAAGACAGCGTTTAGATGCCACTTTGGGCATTTTGAATTCCTTGTCATGCCTTTTGGTTTGACAAATGCTCCAGCCACATTCCAATCTTGTATGAACAAGATTTTTAGACAGCAGTTGAGGAAGTTTGTGCTCATCTTCTTCGACGATATTCTCATATTCAGTAAGTCATGGGAAGAGCACCTTAAGCATTTGGAAGAAGTGCTTAACATTTTAGAGGCGGAATGTTTATTCGCCAAAGAATCAAAGTGTGAGTTTGGGTTGGAAGAACTTTTATACCTTGGCCACATTATCAGTTCAAAGGGGGTGAAAGTGGATCCAGAAAAGATAAGGGCCATTCTTGATTGGCCAACTCCTAAGACTATTTCTCATTTGAGAGGGTTTTTAGGGTTATGTGGATTCTATAGAAGATTTGTAAAAGGTTATTCTCATCAAGCAGCACCTTTGACAGATCTTACAAAGAAAGGAGCTTTTCTTTGGACTAAGCAAGCACAAGAGGTTTTTGATAAGTTTAAACAAATCATGAGTTCGTGTCCTGTGTTGGCACTTCCGGATTTTTCAAAACCTTTTGAATTACAATGTGATGCTTCAGGAGAAGGAGTTGGAGCTGTCCTAATGCAAGACAAACATCCTATTGTCTTCGAGAGCAGAAAGTTGAGAGGGGCAGAAAAAACTTACTCTATTTATGACAAAGAGATGCTTGCCATCATGCATGCTTTGTCTAAATTCCGTCAATACTTGGTGGGAAGTAAATTTGTTGTTAAGACTGATCACAACAGTCTTAAACATTTTATGCGCCAAAAGGAATTGAATGAAAGGCAGCAAAAATGGGTAAGTAAACTCCAAGCATATGACTTTGACATTGAATATGTCAAAGGAAAAAATAATATAGTTGCTGATGCTCTCTCTAGAAGGCCTCATTTGCAATCAATTTGTGAGTTATCAGCTGATTGGAAAGAATTAATTGCTGCTGATTATGTTAAAAATCAGTTTGCAACCAGCTTGTTAGAAGGTCAATTGGTTGATGAAAGGTATAAGTTGGTTGATGGATTAATTTATTACAAAGATAGAATCTTTTTAGTGCAAGAATCTAAGCTTAAGAAAAAGATTCTACAATCTTTTCATGATGTTCCCCTTGCTGGTCATCAAGGGATTTTCAAGACTTATAAGCAGATTCGTGAAAGATTCACTTGGAAAGGTTTGAAAGATGAAGTCTTGAATTATATTAGGGAGTGTCCTATTTGTCAAAGGAATAAAAATGAACACTCTTTTCCTGCTGGTCTGCTTCAGCCCTTACCTATTCCAAATCAGAAGTGGGAGAGTATTGCCATGGACTTTATCACGGGTTGCCCAAGGTGCAAGGACGTGATTGTATATTTGTTGTGGTTGATAGACTAACAAAATTTGCTCATTTCTTTGCTGTTACCACTTCATTTACAGCAGCTCAAGTGGCTGAGTTGTTTTTTAGAGAAGTGTTTCGTTTGCATGGGTTGCCTAGAACAATTGTCAGTGATAGGGACAGCAAGTTCCTAAGTGTTTTTTGGCAGGAGATCTTCAGATTGAGTGGGACAGTGCTTACTCCAAGCACAAGTTATCACCCACAAACCGATGGGCAGTCAGAAATTGTTAACAAGTGGTTAGAGGGCTACTTAAGGAACTATGTTTCAGGACAGCAGCGAGCTTGGATTAAATGGCTTCATTTAGGAGAGTATTGTTACAACTCTTCTTATCACATGTCAATTAAGATGTCTCCTTTTAAGGCTCTTTATGGTTATGAGGCTACTAACTTTGTTGATTTAGTGTTTGGTGATAGTAGAGCTCCACAAGCACTGGATATGTTACAACAAAGCCAAGACATCTTGAAAACTCTTAAGGAAAATCTGCAACAAGCTCAAAATCAGCAGAAGTTATACGCTGATCAGCAGCGTGTAGAAAGGTCTTTTGAAGTTGGGGACATGGTCTATTTGAGGCTTCAGCCATATAGACAATCTTCTCTCAAGAAGAGTGGTGCAGAAAAGTTGAAGCCACGCTTTTATGGTCCTTTCAAAATCACCAAAAGGATTGGTGAAGTTGCTTATGAGTTGGAACTTCCAGCTGAAAGCAAAATACATAATGTTTTTCATGTGTCTCGCCTCAAGAAGGCAATTGGACACAATGTGGTGGCTACATCAGAATTACCTCCATTGGATGAGGAAGGTCATTTAGTGTTGATTCCAGAAGAGATCCTTGACACTAGAGAACGTTCTTTGAGAAGAAGGACAATCAAAGAATATTTGGTTAGATGGAGGAATTTGCCTATTGAAGATGCTACGTGGGAAGGTGAACAGATTTTGTTGCATCCATCTTTGCAGTTGCTTGGGGACAAGCAATTTCGAGGAGGGCGGACTGTAATGTCCCCTTCTCATCAGTGATCAGCTTTGCAGTTCTTCAGTCTATTCCGGAACCCGTAGACTGGGATGAGGTGAAAATTAGGGTTTCTTGGACTTGGTTTTCTGTGGCATTCATATTATTTACTATTTTTAGTAAATGCTAGTTGTGGCAGTTGCAGTTGTCTATTCTTAATCCTTAGCAGTTGGAGCAGTGTTATATTTTGGCTTGGTCTTCAGTTGGCAAAAATATTAAATTAATGGCATTTTTGTTCTATTTCACTGTTGACCCCCACCTTGGCCTAAGGAGTTAACTTAAAGTTGTTTTAAAGTGGGGCCATGAAGGGTACGCCCTCATCAAAAGTTTAAATATTCTTTATTCAAATATTTCTTATCTTGAAAGTGGACGCCACTTTTATTGTTTTGAATAAAGTGTAATGTTGAAGGCCTTTTGGGACGCCACTTGAGAAGTTGACTGGTCTTTGTGAAGTGGAAGAGTCTCTTGTATCTTTTGAGCTGCTTCTCAGGCGATTGAAGAGTCTTGATGAGTTCTTATTTATTGAAGGTCTTGGCTCCAGCATTTCATCCATCAATTACCTTACTGTTATGCTGTCAAAATGACTATGGACATTTTGCTATTGCTTCGAGGATGCTACCTCCTAGCCCCTTCCCAATTTCGTGTTTGAAATACAACACCTAGTTGGAACATTGCTGCTTCTCACATCAGACTAGCAGATTGAGCAACAAAGGTTGAGAATTTTGGTGAATTCTACAGTTTTGAAGTTCCTGGTTTTGCTACAGCTGAAGCTGTTTTCTGTTCATATCTTGTGGAGTGATTTTTGTTTCGTTCTGGGTATTTGATTAATCAAATTGTTGACTTGAGGCGCCAACTTCCTCCAAAAAGCAGAATTTAATTTGAAGTTAGGTCTCAGATCCATTGGGCTATGGAGTCAAAATAAAAGCTTTTCCATGTGTTTCAGTTACAAAAAATGAGACTCACTCGTGACTCGGTGAGTCCGAGTCAAGTCCACCTAGCCAAGTTTTGGGGCTCGGCTCACTCGGCCGAGTCCCACCGAGTCTCCAACTTGCTAGTCCAGGCGAAGTCCGTCCCTCGGTTTCCCTTGGTCGCTGGGGGTGCTGCCCCGTGCCTCAAATTGGCGCTAGTTTCTGATCCCACCGGGGTGTTGCCCCTGACTCAAGCATATTCGCCCCCCACCTCCCACACAAGGGCCGCTGCCCTGATTCCCACCGGGGCACTCACCCTAGACCCCCACAAGGGCACTGCCCCTCAACCCCATTAGGGAAATTGCCTTGAAACTTGAGATTATGGCTGTTGCATCATCCAAGACCTATCTTAGACACATTCGTAGGAAGGATGTAGGCTCCTTTGAGCCATAGACTTCTAGTTATTGTTTTGAATCTTTTGATATTTCATATTTGTTTGGAACATTTGATGTCATGGATTTCATATTCCATGAGTTTTGTATATTTGAGTCTTTGACTATATATCTAAGTTTGCTATTTCCTTGGGCAGCTCAGCTACAATTTGTGTTTATACTTATATGATCGATGTATACTTGTGTTAGTGATGAGGACCTTGATTGGGTTGACGCAAAGAGAGGTCAAGCAAGGCAGGAGGAGGCTAGAGTATAGTAAACACATCCACAATTGATGTTGGTGAGGGTGGCATGTAGTCACAAGCAGAGACTATGGCTGCAGCTACTACATCATCTAGGATCCACCTTAGATGCCTTCGTAGGAAGGATGCAAAATCCTTTGAGCCATTGACTTGTAGTTATTGTTTTGATATTTCATATTTGTTTGGAACATTTGATGTCATGGATTTCATATTCTATGAGTTTTCTATGCATTTTACTATATTTATATATCTAAGTGTGCTATTTCCTTCAGTAGCTCAGCTACAATTTGCGTACTTTATACTTGTGTGATCGATGTATACTTGTGTATGTGATCAAATTTGCTTCTATTTAATGATGTTTTTGTGTCGTTAAGGTTTATTCAATAAAGGGTGCTTGAAACAAGTTTTAAATCCTTAAAAATCTCTAAATTTCTAGGGTTTTTTCATTTTGCTGAGTTTGTGCGGAGTCCGGGCACCGAGTCTCGAGTCGAGTCACTCTAGCCAAGTCTGAGTCTCGTAACCATGGTTTCAGCGCAAAACAATTTTTTTTTGTTTCTTAAAACTAGAGTGAAGTTTGGGGTGGCAAGTCCTAGTAGGCTTGAGGGTCTGTGCCAAGTTCAAGTTAGGCCCTTCGAGGCCACATGAACTTTCATGGTGCATTACGCGTTTTAAAAATTAACCGCTTTTAACAAAGCTCCAAATCCATCAAAAAATGCAGATGAAGAGACCTCAGGATCTGTAGTTAGAATTTAACAGCTGGGTTAGCTTCTTGAAAATTGTGCCTGTTTTTTAAAATACAATTTATAATATTGACGTGCACTTGTGGTCTGAGAAAATCAATCCCACAGCATAAAAATGAAGGAAATTTCGAAAATGAAAATGCATAGAGAAAAATAAAAAAGCCAGTTTAATCTGCAATTTAATTATGCTTAAATTGTTTTAAACAAGTTGGCAATTTGATTTGATTGGATAACCTCTTTGTTATGAATTAAGTTGCTGGTTCTAGTTCAGATCCTAGTTTAGGTTTGCAGATTTGGCAAAATTGTTTTGTGGTTGGGTTCTGATGCAGACAAGGTTTGGGCACCCAACAAAGTGCAGCCTTATCTTTGCAGGCACACACATAAAACAACTAATTATGGATTATGGAAACTACACAACTCAAAAGCACAATCTGAATTGATCAAAATTCAGATTACATGTTGCCTTCTTGGCAGACAGGCCAGCGACAGGTGACTTACAATCATCTATGACTTTCTCTCTCATTCAATTACTACAAATAGGCTCTACAATATCCAGCTAATAAGACAAAACATCTCTGTATTCTTCCTATCGCTTTGATTCATTTATCTCTAAATCTCACATCTCTTGTCCAAGCAGGAAGATATTCTACGATTTTACCATATACTCTCATTGTCTTCTTTCGTTTTACAACCTCCCTTCATATTTGCAAACAGCTCTGGCCTTGAACAAAAGGGAAGAAGTCAGTCATAGGCCTAAAATAGCTTGTTGCACTCACATCTAGGATATTGTGAAGAATTTTCAAAATACCTGGTGATAATGTCCTAGTGCTAAATAACATTGTGAAATGATCAACCCCAAATATTTTTTTTTTTGTTTTTCTGATTTTCTGTTTGTGTGTTTGTTTGATGATGTTTTGCTTGAGTTTCATATGTCATTCATTGCTAATAACATTTATAACATAAAGATAGCAAAGAACAGAAAATACAGAGATAATCTTGCTTGCAAACTGAGCTTTCTTCACAATATATTTCTCAGATAACATAACAGAAATTTTATGGGTTTACAATGATATATCAGCCTTTTCATGCAGCTAAAACAGACTCAGAAAATGAACATATCAGACCTGGGAATAGGCTCAAACAGCAACAATGAAGCTCCCAATTTGCAACGTATAATACCCAGGTGTTTGACAATGAACCTCTTGCTATTCCAACGCCAATGTCCACTGTTATCAGACTCCAATGATATGAATATCACCCTATACATCAGCAGGCTGCAATCTGGAAACTTCACCCAAATAGGGCGCTACCTGGAGATGGGCGACTTGGCCTAGAAAATTCAAATCACCATCAAAAAATGCATTCTTATGCTTGTTTTAAACACCATTGGAAGGAGCTTCATTCAAGTCAATACCCATTTCAAACCCTCACTCCTATTCTGAGCTATGAGCAAAAATATGATTTCAGACTCAAGAAGCCAACGCCCAGAATTGCTAAACAGTACACACAAACCAAACTTACTCACTCCCAATACTTGCTTAAGCTGTTAGCCTTGCTGTTAGAAGAATAATGGGAAGTTTGTGAGCCCATTTCCAACACTAATGACACTTACCTTGCCATAAAATGGTACGGCCTGCTGCTGTAATGGTACGGCCAGCATGAAGAGATGTACAGCCTAGCAAGTAGCATAAAAATTAGTCAATAAAGGTCTTCAATCCTGCATCAATCTGTCTTCAAAATAAATTCTCAAGTGCATACCAAAATCTAAAAATCAATGTCTAATCTTCACTCCAAAACTCTGTAACCAACAACTTGAAAGCACAAATGAAGCTCCTGTATGAAGCCTCCAAAATTCTCTCTTGATGTGGTCTTTCCAACACAAAGAAAGGCGATCTTGCAGAGGTTTTCGTCTCAACAAGTCGATATCAAACCCTAGAGCCAAGCTCCAAAGCCAATGCACCAGAATATCCAAACAGCCATGGTGAAAATAAGCCTCCAACATCAACTTTTATCAAAGTTTCTCCAGCAACCCTAAAATGCACGCTAAAAATCCCAGACATTAATTTTTAATTCACTTTTAATATTTCTTTCAACTTGAGCGCCCAAGATATTAGCCTCAAGTAAAAGATATTATTTAAAATCATTTTACCCCAACATTAGCCCCTTTTTATTCAAAATATGTCTCTTTCTCAACATAGGCATCCATCCTCTTGAGGCAAAATAAAATACTTTAAAGGCTTTAAAAACAACTTAAGTTGATTGTACTAGGCGCCATGGTACCTTTTTATGTCCCCTCAGGGCCCTCAACAATTAAACATAAAGTTACTTTATAAAAGCTCACCATTTGAAGCTTTTATCAAATATTTTAGTGATTTAACCTTAGTAACTTTATTCCTTCCAAATGTGCTGCTGTGACTTGCCTGACTGGGACCTGTTGACCCAATTTGACTTACTAGTTTTAGAAAGTAGTAAAAATAGTAAATTGTGCCCTAAAACTTGAGCCGAAGAGAAACTGAGGCACTCGAGATGGCTCTCTGAAGACTGAAACACCACACCAGACCCCCTGCTAAAAATAGTAAGTGTGCTTGAATCAACCCAATTGAAAGAGGACGTCGTAAAAATGGGGACATTATAGTCTGCCCTTCCCAAAGATTGCTTGTCCTCAAGCAATGCCGGTAAACTCTGCAATCCACATCCAATTCCATGCCGCAACCCGAAATGATTTCCTGGTCCCAAATAATTCTAGGTGGCTTGTAGCCCCAACTGCTCAAATCCCTGCCCTGTGATGCACCAACACCTAAAGTCTCCTAAATGTGACCTATAAAAAGAGTGATAAAGTGCCACCAAAACTCAACCCACTCCTCAGAAATATGTCCCTCAAGAGAACCAAGTTGGGGTGCCACAAGAGTAAGCTCAGGAAATACCACACTAGCTCTTTCATCCCAAACGGTCGCTACACTAGAACTCAATGTGATTCCTGGGTTCCAACTGAGTCTCAGTAAAATGACACCATGCTGAAGCTGTGCCACATCAATCATAACAGATTGTCCAATGTAGCCCAACCACACTCTCCTATCCTAGACCATCAAAGAAATAAGATCATCAAAGCCTGAACTGAAAAACTCGATGAGACTGAAATCAATGTCATGGAATATGCCCTGCCACAGCAACTTAGAGAAGGATGTGTCAATAAACTCACTGCCAACCACATCCCTGGTCTCTATGAAAATCACCCTGCTCAACCATAAGAGATTACCCTTGGCGTGATTCCACATGATAACCAAATGGTGTAACCAGTCATCACTGCCACAACACTGAAATCAACCAACCAAATAAAGCCAATGCTGAAGCTAGCTGAAATCATGACATTAACATTCAACCTCCGAGTGTCAAAAGAAAGGTCCAAAACACACGAACTTACCCAAACCACTGCAACATGCACTAGAGTGGAAAAAATGAATTGGTAAATAGCGTGCAAATTGTTGATGTGAGCAGCGTTGGGCTTCTACTTCCAACCCCGATTTCTTATTAAAGAATAAATTAAATATATAGCCTATCGGCTATTTGTAATGTCCCCATTTTGCAGCATCGAAGTTCCGTGGATTTAGTCTATTCTTAGCCCTCGAGGCTAATAGTAGGGATGGATAGAGGGTTTTGATGGAGCTTGGTCACTTCAGCTTGTCGACATTGTTATCATTGGCTTTCGTCAGGCTCCTGCTCTAATAATAGCCACCCGAAAGCTGCTATTTTAGCGATTTAGCACTCGGGCTGGGACCAAGTATTTTAGCAAGATGGGATTGTTACGCTCTGAATCACTGTTCATCACTTTCTGACGGTTTGTGCATCGGTATATATCGAGAGATATTAATATTTAATTGATTTAATTAAATATTAATTACTGGAGCATTATAACATAAAGTTATAATATTTTATTATAACTTAAGTGATTTTTGCTAAAGGGGTCGCCCATCATTGAAGGGGCCACTTTTAATTATATTTTATAATTAAAAGTGCTTTCGAAAAACTATTGAAAAATTAAAAAGAAAAGTTCGAATTTATTTAAATAAAACCTAATTGAGAAAATTCGAACTCTTGAGGAGATATAAGGGTTTCATTGGGATTTGAGCTCATTATGTTTTATGAAATCAATTTTTGATCAAGTCTTCTTCAGAGAACGAAGCCGAGGGGTCAGTTGTCTATAGGCATTGGAGAACGAGCCATCTTCAGTGTTGCAGTTCAGAGGCTGTGAAATATCAGCTGATCTATTGCATTCAGAGGGATATCTTCATTCAAAAGTTATCACAGAACGTTCACAGAGTTTCTTTCAGCTTGCTGCAATAATCAGGTTTTCATCGAAATATCGTTGCCTTTTTAGTTGCATGTTATTGGATCTTATTTGTAATCATTTCAGAAGATTAATAAATAGTCTGGCATCAATATTTTCAATAGATTCTATCATTTCCGGTGTTGCATTATTTTATATAAATTTATTCAGCATTTTCTTACCAAAACACAAAAAAACGAGAAAAAAAACAATCAAAGCAGTCAGTTTTCAGAATCAGCGAGAACAGGGGTTTCTACAATGGTATCAGAGCGGTCTCCTGCCATCCTGTGTTGAATAAAAATTTATGAGCAAAAGAAAATCTCAGAATTTCGGGTTTGAAGTTGTTCAGAGAATCAGAGTTATATCATTTGAATTTACATATACAGAAATTACAATTCTAATTATTTGCATTGGAATTATTTTAATATTTCTGAAGATCGTGGAAAAAAAAAAAGACAAAGTTCTGGCAGAAGACAAAATCGTGGTGTCTTATTGTCTCAACAGGTGCAAAAAAACAATCGTGGGTTTTTATTAAAAGGAAGTCGCAGCTTTTCATGATATCGTGAGCTTGCATATTCAAGCCGCGGATTTGTAAGAAAGAAATACGCATAAAGACAAGGATATCGAAGCTTTTTGAGAGCTAGTATTTCATTCAAGGTTAACCGCGCCCTCTGTTGGAAATAGATATAACAATCACAGTAAAAGACAAAATGGGGTTCCAGCTGGCAGGGACGGGACAAATACTGCTAAAAGACAAGCAAATATAATCGAATATTATTCTAGCTGAGACGCGTTTTCATCAGGAAGACGGCCTTGTGGAAAATTCGATAAAGCCAAATCACGTGCAGCTTAATTTGAAAAAATCAATCTTTAATCGGGACCTCCCTCCATTGTCTGCTTCATCATCGATTCTTCCTGAAGCCGCGGTTTGTAGCCAACACGTCTTACGGAAAGTTGAAGGCGACTTTGGTGTATGAGCACAAAGATTACGAAGACGTTTTTGGCTGGGCTCTTAAGTGGATAGCTAATATTCAGATAAAATTCGTCTTTGAAAGCAACGAAGGTGAAGAAGCCGCTCTGTATTAATATCGGGCTTCATTAAAGACAACTAGAGAAAAAATAAATAAAAAATCAAATCAATCACGGGAGCTGCCGGCAGATACAGACGAATAGTGGAGAAGCCGTCTTCATTCAAGGCGCAAAAGGAATCAGATAGAATATTAAAAGACAAAGGCCACCCTTGTGAAGCTGACGCGTCATTTAAGAGAGGAATGAGCGAATGATCGGGAGCAGCTTGGAACAGGTAAATTGAAAAATTCATATCTGAAGCCAGTCATCATTCGATTTGGTAGTTTGAGAAGACGTCTTCAGATAAAGATTTTGGGCTCCTTTATAAGAGACGCCAATATTTATTGGGAGCTGCTTCACAGGAATAAGACAAGAAGTTGATAATTAAAACAATCTGAAGTTCCAGCGCACCACATAAGACACAGTAATATCTATGGGGGACGACTTTGGGAAGTCGTGATTATATGACTATTGGCGCCGCTGTTGTTGTAAATCATTATTCTAATATTTACCATCACATTTGTTCATTGTGAGAAGGACCGACGCATTACTGGAGAGTAACGGTATCCTCTGTTTGGCCAGTCGGAGGTCTTCGGGAGGTCTACGTGAGATAGATACTTTTTGAAAATTACATGGAACTAGATGTTAGGAATCTCATATAATAGCTTTGTGCAATTTCTGATTAATCAGTAATTCCCAAGGTTTCGATATTGTCTTATGTGAATGCTGAATACAATTAATTCAAACTGGGAATTTACAAAACCTGCACTCAGTCAAAGATTGGAATCAGAAGTGTACGTCAACTATTTGCCAAATCACTTGGGGAGCCTGAGAAGGAAATAGGAAGGGTATATATATATCTGAGTATATATCTCAATATTTGAGTGAAATCTGCTCCACACAATTGCAATACAATATGTAATGAAGTTGGAGGATGTTTGATAACTGCCTGTCAAAATAACTATGGGCTGTTGATGCATATCTGTTACTTGCACCCACTTTATTATCTTCAGATAGCAGAAACATTGAATTGTAACATTCATTCAGTTTTTGGTCAGATCCTTGTGCTTGGAAATCAATTCATAAACTCAAAATCAAAACTGGAAACACTTACCAGTTGAAGAGAGTTTGCAAGTAATTTCTTTTATGAAATTCTTGAGGCAGGCAAGCAAAGTTTTTTTTTTTCTTTATCTGATTGGCAAGCCTGGATAGCAAAATGGTTGTCATGGCTTCTAAATTTGCTGACAAGATAATGGACGCTTATGAGGAGTACAAAGCACTACCAGATAAGATCAAAGAGCGTCTAAACTTCGAACAATATATGGAGCATCGAACAGATTATAACAAGCAAAGAAGAAAATCAAAGAAATGTGAACAACCAAGTGTTGAGAGCATTTTGAATGATATCCAGTGGAAACTTAAACTATCACAACGAAGATTAACTCATAGTTTGCAGTGGTATGAGGATTCCCTTTCTAGACGAACCTCATCACGAAGCAAAAATGAGAGACTTGGTGAAGTGTCCAAAAGTCTCTATGATGAGTTTGGTTTAAAATGTGATAAGTTAGCAGAGCATGATCTTCAACCTACAAACGGACATGGGGTTGAAAATGAGACGGTGGTTGATAAGGAAATCTTACATCAAGAAAATAGTATGGTGGAGTCACAGAATGATGCTCACAACATTCCAAAAATTGTAACCAGCATTGTTAACAATTCTGATTTACATAACAGCAGTAGAAAAGGTTTGCATCAGCTTGAGACAGCAATGACTTCACATGTGCGAAATGCTTCTATTGAGTTGTCACATGAAAGTACTCAGGAATTGGGTACTAGTGATGCATTATGTGTTGAGGATTCATGTCCTGGTGAGTCTGATTTTCCAGATCAGACTTAAGAAAATAAGTTAGAAGGTTCACATGTTGATATGGAATCCCAGGATTGTGAGTTGGAAGGTGATACAGTTACATCGGGGGTGGAAGTGTGTGAAGATACTGTCATATCAGCAGCTTCTACTTTATCAAGTTGAGCCATCCTTTGAGGTACATAGCAGCAGTACCTTAGATGTTGAGGTGTGCATGGATGAAAGCACACATGATGCTGCTCATCATGTAGTGAGTGATGACGAATCAGCCTCATATCATAGTGCATATTGTGAACCGGAAAACTTGTATGGGGGTCATAAGCTACAGAGTCATCATTTGGTTGGGCAACTAAAGGAACGACAATATGATTGCCACAACCATTGAGCATTTTGATGTTGCTCGTCAGATGTTAGCTACCTATGGTTGGAGTACTCCTTTGACGATGAGCACGGTGATAGTGGTTTTTCCCTTGCAGAGATACATGCACTTCGAGAAGCAATTGGAATGATGAAACAAAATTACCTAAAACTACTTGCAGACAGGGATTTTCTTCTCGAGTGGGATTGCATTTGTTATGATGCATTGCAGAGGAAGGAGGAGCAGGTTGATGAGCTCACTCATGAGCTTGAGGTGACTATGGACTCATTGAAGAGCAGTCAATTGGCCCTTCAAGAGTCACAGTCACGGTTGGAGGAGCTTACCGTGGAATTGAGTTTGGCACAGTTTCCACCAGCTGCAGATACAGTACAGTTACATACAGAGGCAGTTGATGAGGATCTTATATCCACGAGTTGTAGTGAGGATGTGGTTACATCTATCACAGATATTGGTGCAGTCAATTCAGCTGGGATGAGTGTTTTGGTTGAGAACTCTTGTGATGAGATAGTTGATTTTTCCGAGAGTTGTGTGACAGATCACATCACTACTTCATTGTCGTCACAGGAGATATGTGGGGCATCATCCAATATGGAGATTTGTACTTATGCTAATTTGTTTCCCCAGGACTATGATGGACAGCCATTGACAGAGGTGGGAGCATTTTATCTTGATTGCATCGTGAGGAGTGTTTATCACTTCTCCTTTGGTCCACACACGGAGGATTTGGTGATGCATCGGTGTGGATTGGCCCGGGAGTTATACCATCCATTGTGGGATGGGTATTCACCGTCTTCAGAAGATGGGATTAGAGGTTGCAAGCGTCCGATTCAGCTGTTTGCGGGGGATCACTTGCTATCATACAAGGTTTTCTTAAGGCATGGTTGCGTGTGATGACCATGGTTTCAGCTTAAGTATGATGGCTTGGCCGCTATCACATCCACAGGGTTTAAAGCGTAGGACAAAGTGTAGTTTTGCATGTGGCGTATGCTTCAGAAGCTCATCTCCTCAAGATGATGTATGGATGTGAATTCGCATTGCATTGGGGATCCCCTGTGGGTGACGCTATAATCGAGTATTGGATAGGTCCCATTGGGTTACTTCATCACTCACAACATGGTGAAGTTGGAGGCAGTTGAGCGCAGTGGCAGCCTGAGGATGACAGACACGACAGACTTTCACTATGGGTTTGGGATCCAGGGATAGCTTGCGCAGTTGTGTTTTTGTTGATGCTACAAGAGACAGTTAGAGATGTGTGGGACATTTTACAGTTCTTCTTTCGGGCCTTCCGAGGAGTTGGGTTTCTTTGTAGTAGAGATTGCTTGAGGACAAGCAATTTCAAGGAGGGCGGACTGTAATGTCCCCAATTTTGCGAGCATCAGAGTTCGGTGGATTTAGCCTATTCTTAGCCCTTGTAGGCTAATATGCATGGTTAGAGGGTTTTGATGGAGCTTGGCTTGGTTTTTGGGGCTTGTCGATTGTTATCGCTTGGCTTTCACCAGTTTGTTCGACACAATAATTTGTGCTGCTATTTTTAGCAAGATTTAGCACTATTGTGGGACCCCTCACATTTTAGCGTATGGATTGTTAGCGTCAATCACTTCTCAAAGGTTCACAGCTTCCACGTTTAACGGGTATATCGAGAGATATTAATATTTTCAATTGATTTAATTAAATATTAATTGTGAGCATTATATAAAGTTATAATATTTTTATTGCCAACTTTATGATTTCATATACGCCCATCATCGAAGGGCCACTTTTAATTATATTTATAATTAAAAGTAAGCTTTGAAAACTATTAAAAAATTAAAGAAAAGTTCGAATTTATTTAAATGAAACCTAATTGAGAAAATTCGAACTCTTGAGGAGATATAAGGGTTTCATTGGGATTTGAGCTCATTATGTTTATGAAATGGATTTTTGATCAAGTCTTCTTCTGGAGAACGAAGCCAAGGGTTTCAGTTGTCTACAGGCATTGGAGAACGAGCCATCTTCAGTGTTGCAGTTCAGAGGCTGTGAAATATCAGCTGATCTATTGCATTCAGAGGGATATCTTCATTCAGAAGTTATCACAAAACGTTCACATAGTTTCTTTCAGCTTGCTGCCATAATCAGGTTTTCATCGAAATATCGTTGCCTTTTTAGTTGCATGTTATTAGATCTTATTTGTAATCATTTCAGAAGATTAATAAATAGTCTGGCATCAACATTTTCAATAGATTCTATCATTTCCGGTGTTGCATTATTTTATATAAATTTATTCAGCATTTTCTTTCAAAAAAGCAAAAACGAGAAAAAAAAACAATCAAAGCCAACTGGCTTTTCGTAGAATCGAGGAAACAAGTGGGTTTTACACTATTTAATTTAGAGATTTCACTCGGTGAAGAGGCATTTCACCTTTGTATGATAAATAACACTTAATTATTGTTAAATAATTATTATTGCTTGAGGCCGACTTTATCTCGCCAATCTTTGAGGAGTCACGATTTTCATTGAGGCCGACTTACCTTATCTTTGAAAGGGCGCGATCTCTTTTCCTCTTGTATATATGTGAGTTGCTCATTGTTCATTATCATTCATTCATACACATTCATCATTCATAGTTCAATATTATAGAAGTGCAAATTTCACCAAGAGCAAATCGAAGTTTCTCAAGAAGGCTAAATTAGATATCAAGGAAGAGCAAGCTAATAATCTGTTATTGCATCAAGATTTGGTGTTGTTGTTTGGCCTTGTAATCGGCCTCATTGTAAAGATCATTGTTGATTCATATTCAATACATAAGTGATAAATTGTTGCTGGGTTTTTCTCCCTCAAGTGGAGGGTTTTCCCAGGGTATATGCTGTGTCTATTTGTTTGAAATTGAATTAATATTTGCTTATTAACTTCTGATCATAAAACTAACATGGTATCAGAGCGGGTTTAAGCAAGATTGTGATTAGATTTACATAAGCAACATTATCTTCCACTCTTGTTCTTATCTTCTTGCATCTATCTTATCTTCAAAAATGGTGAACGGGCTCAAGATTGAAGATAGACTTGAAAGAGCTTCCAACTTCACTTCTTGGAAGTTGAGATGCTTGCATTGGAAAAAATTGAGATTGTTGAGTTTGTGGAGAGTGAAGTTCCTGAACCTTCCGATGAGAATGAGAAGTCACAATGGAAGAAGAATGGCACTAAGGCGAAGAAGATTTTGGTTGATTCTGTGAAGGACCACCTTGTGCCAATTATCTCCAAGTTGAAGACAGCAAGAGAAATGTTCAAGACCTTGGAGGAAATGTAGGAGATCAATAATACAAGCGGAGCTCTTGCATTGAGGCAACAACTTCATCATGTCAGGATGGCAAAAGGAGATTCTGTCATCTCCTTCTTCATGAAGATCACCGAGTTGAGAGATCAACTTTCTACCATTGGGCATATGGTTGATGATAAGGATTTGGCTATGTTGGCACTTAATGGTCTTCCTCAATCTTGGGAGCCATTTATCCAAGGCATCAGTGGGAGATCAACACTACCTAAGTTTGATCACTTGAGGGTAGATTGCATTCAAGAAGAATCAAGATTAGCAACAAGAGGCAATGGGAAAAGTTCTACCAATGAAGAGATTCATGTACTTGCCGCTCAATCTTCGAAGAAGAAAGGAAGAGAACGGAAGAAAGACAACTTCAAGAGGAACATAGATAAAAGATCAGATGGTGCTTCTGCATCTAAGAAGAAGAAGGATCTTTCCCACATACAGTGCTTCAGATGTGACAAGTTTGGTCACTATGCAAAAGATTGTCCAACTAGACCAAAACAACATGCTTCTATTGCGGATGTGGGTGAGATCTCTCCTCAGAAGGATTCAAGTGGATTTCTATTCTATTCTGCCTTATCAAGCAATGTTCCAACGGATAGCAACACTTGGTTGATTGATAGTGGTGCCTCTCGTCACATCACTGGATTTAGAGAACATCTTTTAGAATTGGTGGAGAAGGATACAAGTGTTCAAGTCATAATTGGAGATGATGCATGTTATTCGGTGAAAGGTGTTGGGTCCTCCTCTCTTCACTTAGATTCCAACATCTCTCTTCAGTTGAGCGATGTGATATTTGTACTACGCATCAAACGGAATTGAAATGTGCCCCTTAATTTTTCCTTGGAATTTTCATGACACAACCAACACTACGCCAAATGGATTAGTGTTAGCTTCAAAGAGGAGTAAATTGAAATTGCACTCAACGCCAAGAATGTGCACACAAGATCCTTTGAAAGGCGAGGTGCTAACATATGGCGGAGGAAATAGAATTACATCTCAAAGTAAATGCAACGGAAAGCTGAAAGAGGCGGTGAACCAGCCATAAAGATGTTTGCTCAACCACTTAACAGTGGGGGGAATACTACAAACAATTCAACTAATTCATCCGCTGCGGCGGGCATCCACTCATGAGTGGGAATTCACCACTTTTTCAGTTGGTACAATGAGAGAATTAGCAAGTTCTTTTTCCCACACTGGCGGGTAAACCATCCAAGGGTTACAATGTGATAATCAAACACAAATAAAGCATCAATTAAACGGACTGAAACAATACTACCGTTCTCAGCCTTACAATGAAGAGAACTACTGCAAATTATAAGTGTTTTTCAATAGAATCAAAGTACAACTGATAGAAGATGATCTCTCTCTATAATACCCTTCGGAATTATTGAAAACCAAACCAAAATCTGAACCTTAAGCAATCTGATTTTTAAACCAGCAAACTGAAAATATAAAACCAACGAACTGTGAATCAATGAAATGTTCATAACTTCATCAAAACTCCTCCAAATGTTCTGAAACAGTTGCAAATTTTTTTCTAGGAGGATGGCGCCCAAATTCTATCTCTGAACTACATCCAAAGTTCACAAATTTAATTATGCATGAGTTCCATAGCTCATCCCAGCATGGTAGGGCCCTAGGAATGGTACAACCTCTCTAGTAAATTCAACACTTCAAGATAAAATCTGATTCTTTGCAGAAAGGGGCGCCCTTAGCATAGGAAACGAAGGAGCCAATACCCATAAGCAAATTAAAATCATACAAAAAGTTGTTTTTAATAATCACTTTCAGCCATGAAACAACCAGCAACACAAAAACTGGAAAATCTCATCAAAAACTCAACAATGAAGCTCAATGTACACTTCTGAATAAAGCACACTCTCAATCCACCATCTAGGGAACCATAGTTTCAGGCCCGAAGAATGGAGTCAATTTGCTAAGCTTCCCCTTAGTCGAGTTTTGAATTCAATCCAACAACATTTTGTTATAATTTTTCAAAGATAAGAATGAAGGCTCAAAGCATCAATAAATATGCTTCAGTTGGGCAAATGAAGCAACTTGTAACTCCAACAAGAAACTGTTCAAATTCCCCGAGGGACGCCACCTCTCACACATTCACTTTATTTTTGAATTAATAAAATATTTATCATCTTCCTTTAGGCATCCATTTTCAAGTTGCAACAATAAAACATTTATCAGCATATTAAATGCTCAAATAGACCCCTTAATGTCCCCTCTTTAAAAACAACTTGAAGTCATCAAGCCTAGGCATGGGGTACAATTTAAAAACATGAAATTGACTAAGTATAAAACTCAATCAAAGGAGATAACCAAAACCAACGCCAAAACTGAAATTGATGGATTGCCAAAAATAGCATGATGACCTGAGCTGAACTGCTGATGATGCCACTGCCAAAATTAGACTTACTAAAAATAGCCATTGCCAAAAATAGTAAGTTCACCTCAAAACCAACAGAAAGCTGAATTGAGCTAGAAGCAAGACTTACTAAAAGTGGAAACCCTAAATTTGCACATCTGAGTAGGCTACGAATTTCCGGAAATAGGCTAAAACCAAATGAAGAGCGAATGGCCAAAATGGGGACATTACAATCCGCCCTTCCCAAAATTGCTTGTCCTCAAGCAATACCACAACACTCCAAACTGATCCCACCAAAGAGTGATGTGTTATTTGTACTAGGCATCATACGGAATCTTGTCTCAATTTCAACATTGGAGGACAAGGGATATCAAGTTGCATTCTCTGAAGGAAAAGTCCTTGCATGGCCGAAGAACTCTAGTATCAAGATTGCTCGAGTGATTGGTGTTCGACAAGAGAGTCTCTACAGACTTTCCACTCATTCATTACAGACTTTGTTGCATGATTCATCAAGTTTGTGTGAGCTTTGGCATAGAAGATTTGCTCACCTTCGCTTCAGAGCACTTCCAACCATGGAGAAGATGGTCACAGGCCTTCCTAAACTCAGTTAGGAGCATGAAGGCACTTGCAGAGGTTGCGCTATGGGTAAGAATACTAAAGGTCCATTTCATAGTAGTAAAAGTAGATCTAAATGCATTCTAGATCTTGTTCATTCTGATTTGTGTGGTCCAATGTCTGTTGCTTCTTTGAGTGGTTTCTTGTATTATGTAATTTTCATTGATGACTACTCTAGAAAGACTTGGATTTATTTCTTAAAGACTAAAGAATTTGAGGAGGTACTTGAGAAATTCAAGGAATTCAAGGCTCAAGTAGAGAACTTGTCCGGGAAGAGGATCAAAGTTCTGAGATCAGACAATGGAGGAGAAAACATCTCTGGAGGCTTCTGTAACTTTTGTATTGTGGCTGGGATTAAGAGGGAGTTTTGTGTCCCTTACAATCCACAACAAAACGGTGTCGCAAAAAGGAAGAACATATCCATTGTAGAAGAAGCTAAAGCCATGATCCATGATTAAGATCTGCAAACCTTCCCTTGGGCTGAAGCATCTAGGACAACTGTGTATGTTTAGAATCCGAGCCCTCATCGTATTTTGGAGAACATGACACTTGAAGAAGCTTTCACAATTGTGAAGCCTGAAGTCAATCATTTGAGAATCTTTGGTTGTCTTGTGTACATTCATGTGCGTAAAGATAAAAGGATAAAATTGGAACCATCTGGCATGAAGGGAATATTTGTTGGCTATAGTGAGTCTTCAAAAACCTACAGGTTTTACATTCCAGGTCAAAAACCGATAGAGATCAGCAGGGATGTTACATTTGAAGAGGATATTGCATTCAAGAGATCTAAAGGCTCTCACATGGAGATAGATAATGAAGACCAAGAGTCTCCTCAGGGCATGGAAGTTGACCATGCTCCTGAGATTCAGAGGGAGTCTACTGAACCAGAAGAAGATGGTGATCTAGTTGAGCCTTTGGAACCAACTGATGGGCCTGGAGACATTGTTATTGGTCGAAAGAGACCTCTTTGGGCTAGGCAAACAATGCAGGAGGCAGAAAAGTTTGCAGCTCCTAGAGGAACATTCAGTGACAGCAAAAGACCACAAAAGTTTCCAAGCTATGTTGCATTGATGAGTCAAATTATTGAATCTGAGCCTTCTAGTGTTGAGGAAGCTACAAGTCAGCAAATATGCAGAGATGGTATGGCTGAAGAATATCATTCTATCCTCAAGAACAATGTTTGGGATATAGTACCTAGACCAGAAGGAAAATTTGTTGTATCTTCTAAGTGGCTGTTCAAGATCAAGCATGTGGCTGATGGAAGCATCGAGAAGTACAAGGCTAGGTTTGTGGCTAGAGGATTCTCTTAGAAAGAGGGAATAGACTATGAAGAAACATTTGCTCCAGTTGCTCGTTATACATCCATCAGGGCTATCATTGCTATTGTAGCAACTAAAGGATGGAAATTACATCAGATGGACGTGAAGACAACATTTCTAAATAGTGTAATTGATGAAGAGGTATACATTGAGCAACCTGATGGCTTCAAGGTTCATGGGAAGGAGTCTCATGTTTGTAGATTGAAGAAGGCTTTGTATGGCCTTAAGCAGGCTCCTCGCGCTTGGTATGAGAGAATTGATAGATACCTGATGAGCTTGGGCTTCTCCAAGAATGATGCTGATTCAAATCTGTACTTAAAGGTAATTGATGGCGAAGCATTGATCTTGATTCTTTATGTTGATGATTTATTTCTTACAGGAGAAGATCACCTCATTATCAAATGCAAGGAGTTAGGTTTTGAATTTGAAATGAAGGATCTTGGATACATGCATTACTTCCTTGGTTTAGAAGTTTGGCAGAGGCCTGATGAGATCATTCTGAGTCAAGGGAAGTATACAATAGACATCCTGAAGAGATTTGGTATGATGGATTGCAAATCCATGTCTACAACAATGGAAACCAATTTGTAGAAGTTAAAAGAGGCTGCAGCTAGTTTAGATCTGGTGGATCCTACTATGTACAACCAGTTGATTGGATTGTTGATGTATCTAGTCAATACTAGAGCAGATATTTGCTATGTAGTGAGTGCACTTAGTCAGTTCATGTGTGAACCAAGGCAAATACATCTAGTTGCAGCGAAGCATATCCTGAGATACTTGCATGGCATAGTTGGGTATGGCTTGAGATATTCTTCTGATGTGGACTTGAAGCTGCATGGATATTCTGATTCTGATTGGGCAAGGTGTGTTGCTGATTGGAAGAGCACCTCTGGATGTTGTTTTAGTTTGGGGTCTACGATGATCTCCTGGTGTAGTAGGAAGCAATCTTCAGTGGCACTGAGCATTGCAGAGGCCGAGTATATTGCAGCTTGTGTGGCAACTTGAGAAGCAGTGTTTCTTCGAAAGCCTCCTTGCAGGATTGTTTGGACAATCATTGGAGCCAACTGTCATTCATTGTGATAATCAAAGCTATGTGAAGTTTTCTGTCAATCCAGTGTTTCATGACAGAACCAAACATGTTGAGATCAAATACCACTATATCAGAGATATAGTATTGAGGAAAGCTATCCAGTTGAAGTACATTAGCACTAATGAGCAGACGACCGACATTCTCACCAAGCCTCTCTCCAGAGTAAAGTTTGTGTACTTTCGAGACAAGCTTGGAGTTGTGGAGAATGAAGCCCTAGCTGAGAGGGAAACTCAGCTTCAGTGATCTTTTGTGATTTGCTTTAATGCATTTTTCTCTATGAGAGAAATTTGAGGTGCAAGCCCTTGTCTAATGCATTTTTATCTGTGAGAGAAATTTGAGGTGTAAGCCCTTGTTTAATGTATTTTTCTCTGTGAGAGAAATTTGAGGTGGAAGCCCTTGTTTCCACCCTCTGGGAGTAGCCATGGTGGATGTCATGTTGAGTGACTCCATGACATCATGTTGAGAGAGTCCGTGATGATTTTCTTGTACTTGTGTTTATTCACCCTCTGGGAGTAGCCATGGTGGACGTCATGATGAGATGATGACATCACGTTGAGTGATTCTATGATGGGCACTTGTGCATATATACTTTGCCATACATGGGAGTAGCCATGATGGTTGATATCACGTTGAGTGATTCCGTGATGAGCTCTTTCCACATATGGGTGTACCCATTGTGGGTGTCATGTTGAGAGACTCCATGACATTGGATAGTTGGAAGTATTCCTCCCTAGTTGAGAGGAAGTGTTGATGTGAACAGCGTCGGTCTTCTATTTCTAGCCCTAATTTCTTATTAAAGAATAAATTAAATATATAGCCTATCGGCTATTTAATTTATTGAGACGATTCTTGGTGAAGAGGCGCTTCACCTTGTATGATAAATAACACTTAATTATTGTTAAATAATTATTATTATTGCTTGGAGGCCGATTTCTTATCCGACACCTTGAGGAGTCACGATTTTTCATTGAGGCCGACTTACCTTATCTTGAAAGGGCATGATCTCTTTTCGTCTTGTATATATGTGAGTTGCTCATTGTTCATTATCATTCATTCATATACATTCATCATTCATAGTTCAATATTATAGAAGTGCGAATTTCACCAAGAGCAGATCAAAGTTTCTCAAGAAGGCTGAATTAGATATCAAGGAAGAGCAAGATAATAATCTGTTATTGCATCAAGTTTTGGTGCTGTTGTTTGGCCTTGTAATCGGCCTCATTGTAAAGATCATTGTTGATTCATATTCAATATATAAGTGATATATTGTTGCTGGGTTTTTCTTCCTCAAGTGAATGGTTTTCCCAAGGTATATGTTGTGTCTATTTGTTTGAAATTAAAATCTGCTTATTAACTTCTGATCATAAAACTAACACAGATGAATGCTCATAGCCAGCTGTCCCAAGGCCTACCCAACCACAAAATTAAATTGCTCACTAAAATATGATGTCACATCCAATGAGAGGAAATAGTGGCAGCGATAAGCAAACCCAAATCCCATTGGTAAGAGTGGAGAGATGTATATGAAGGTGTCAACAAAATCATTTTCTGGAATCAAATCATCTCTGCCGTCAAGCCTAATCCAGAAACTACTTTGCGGTTGGACTAAGGGTACCATCCAACTCGTCTGCGAGTCTGATGATGAAGTCATGTGCAAGCTGGTCAAAGATTGGACAGTAGTATCAATATCAGAAGTAAACCCACTATGCCCATCCTGTGTCGACATCTCATGTCTAAAAACTGCACCTAGGGCCCAAGTTTGGTAATCCACCGCACTCGCATCACTAGACTTGCCTGAGTCTCCAACTTCCAACTCAAAAAGTGGATTATCAAGAGTCAAATCAGCATCCCATTCAAAGAAAGGATTATTAATGATCCGAAAGTTGTCCTCAACTCCCAATTCCAAAGAGTCTTCTTGTTGATCCGAATTCATATTTTTTGATTTTCTTGGGAAATGAACAAGGTCATACTCCTCTTGGATGTGATCAAGCTCCATCATTACCTGTTTGATTTTTCTTGCCCTTTCTCTACCTGCTTGCTCATTCAACTATTGGGTCTCGTGAAGCTGATCATTAGCTTCAAGAAGTGCCTCCTGGACACTTTCCAAGACAATCTTCGTGGAGTTAAGCTCAACGGTGAGCTCACTAACCTCACCCCTTAACTGTTTAGATAAAGATAATGTTTCATTAGCAAACTTGGTTGCTATATCTTTATCATGCATCATGTGCAAGTAAGCTGTTTTAAACTCCTCCATAGAACTCTTTAATGCATGCAAATCAGCCAATGAAACATTAAGCTCACTTTGTCCCTTAGATGCATTTTAATTTAAATTTTCCACTTGCATGTGTTTGCTGTCCATACTAGATAAAATGTGCACCTCTTCTTTAGTTGAAACCAAGATTTGCCTTTTC
>VDFB02013067.1:0-18721 GCA_007258455.2 Sequoia sempervirens | reverse complement strand
ATGTAATAACCCAAATGATCAAAATTGAAAAGGAACATGTCATAAAAAATTGAATTTTAATTTTACTTTCCACCAACAGTGGAGTTTGCACAGATGGTGTATTTTGAAATCTCCAGTAGTGCTATATAGTGTCGCTTACTAGATAGTTTCACTCTGTAGCAGGGACAAAGGGCATGAATGAGTTGCTATTTTAGTCAGTGGTGAACTTTGAAGTTTAAAATTTCCAACAGGTGGAAATAGAACCGGTGGTGCACTTTCAAAATTTGAATCTTGGGTGGGAATATCAAAGAGTCGAAGTTTAGAATTTGTAGCGGTCCTATATAGGGACATTGGAGTCCCAGTGGTTTTGTATAGCGACATTGGTTTGCTAGTGGTGGAGTTCCTTGTAGAGACACTAAAACAACAAACAAGCATGGGATTTGATGAAAAAACGTGATTAGAACTTCTGGTTTTCCCTCCTTCCTACGCCAAATGTAGAACCAAGATCCTACTACTTGCAAAACATAAAGAACACACACATTAGAAGATTGAAATGCAAGTTAGAATCTAAGTTCCCCATGAAATCCATTCACAAGGCTTAAATTAGGAAATAAGATGAAGAAGATAATAAGAAAGCAATAAAAGAGATTGAATCCTAATTAAACAAGCAAACTCTTGATCCCATGGGGAAATTGGTGCCAATTTGATGTGAAAATTGGACCTTTCCCAACTCCAATGATGCAATGTTGATTGGTGATGAAGAGTGATCCACTTTGTTGATGATTGAAGTGTTCTCCAAGATGAAAATCTGCATAACCTAGCTAAGATTGGATAAAAATGGATGAGAATTGTTATGGATTTGAGTATAATAACTTTGCTCAAATTGTGGATGATAAAATAAGGAAAGAGACCTCTTATTTATAGAATGGTAAGATGGAGAAATAAACAAAATGGAGCAATGTGGGACTAACATTCAACCAATGGCAAGGTGTAGTACCCCTCCATTTATGCTTATGTTTTCTGTTTGCATGTTTTCACATTGTTAGATTTTGGTACTTTGGTTTGGATATTTTGATCGCTGATTTTGAGCGATAGTGGACTCACTATGTGATATGATGATACATTGTATGGTGATAATTGATTTCTGACATGCTTTGTGATAGCGTAGATATTTCTTTTAGATGTTATTGCTATATATATGTTTATGATGGACTAATTGTTATTTAATTTGTCAGTCTGATGTGACATGTATTGGTGTGGAGAATGGAGTTGCATCACTCACTTGCGAGTGCCCTATGATTTCTATGATTTTCTCCACACGGTGTGTATGTACAATGGATTATATATATGCATGTTATTTGTTTGATTGCAGGATTGCAGGTACATGACACTGACTCCACCTGGTTACTCAAGTCTGAGCGTGTCAAGACTCAATGAAAACGTTGATTGGGAGGTAGTAACATGGTTTATCCTAGTCTAGTCTTTAACCCAGTCACAATATATTGTCAGTTTTAGTTTGGAGTATTTGGTTGTCTTGTTTGTCCCTGATTGGATCAATTGCTTGAAATGAAAATTTTGTCAATTTTATTGATAGTTTATTATTCTTTAATTTACTGTAGATCTAAATTAATTTTAAATGTTAAAAATAATAATAATAAGTTTTACATTTTATTTATTTAATTAATTAGTTTGTTTGGTTAAGTAATTTGATCATTGTGATTAAATTATTTAATTAAATAGAATAATTAATTAAATTAAGTTACCTTTATTATGTGAATAGATTTAAATTTCAAATTGGTTGATATGAGGGAATGGTATTTTTAATTGTTAGATAAATAAATAAAATAAAGAAAAAGGAAATTTGTATTTTTGAAAATTGAAAACTTTAAATTATTTAAAAGCATGCAAATCTTGAAAGAGGAAGAAATGAAAGATTGCCAGGAAGTTGTTGGAAGATATTTGATTCTTCTCGACATGTGTGCCAGTTGAATTGATTGCTTGTTGGTTGAGGATTTTCTCAGAGGTTATCTAGAATTTGGGGAAATAGAAGATTATCTTTTTTTTCCTTCAAGGGAAATAAAAGATTAGTCCTCTGTTTTAAAAAAATTGCTTTTGCTTTTTGTGTATTGTTGGTTAATTCTGGAAGATCTCTGGTTGGGATTTTGGTATATTAGGAATTGGTGTTCGGGAAAGGCTTTGGAAGCTACAGGCAAAGCTATTCTTCACCAAACATATTTCTGAAGCTAAGGAAAACAGGTATTTCCCTTGTGATTTATAATTTGTTTGCTGTTGAAAAGAATGCCTCTAAAAAGAAGTTTCATTTTATTAAAATCCCTGTATTTCTCAAGAAAAATTGTTTGTTGTATATTCTCTGTAAGGATTTGTAGATTTCTTGAAAACTTCTTTCTTTCTGTAGAAAAGATTGAGTTAAATTAGTGAAGGGAAAACATTTACATGGGAAAATAAATTTTGAAACCTCTGGGGTAAATTAGTGTTGATTGGAAATTTTTGTGCATATTTTCTAGTAAAACCCAGTTGAAATTTTACAAATTTCTCCATAAGAAAACCTTGTAGAATTTTCTTTGTTTCTCCATAGAAAAAATCCTGTGAATTTGTATATATATATATACATATATATTATCATATATAAATTGGATTGTAAAAAAAATAAAATTCTTTTTGAAAATTGCTGTACAGGCAGATTTGAGAAATTTATTAAAAAAAATGTAATTGAAATTGTTGCCGTCCATTTTTTATTTCGTACGAATTTATTTTAATGTTAATGAAAATGTATATTAAATTTTTGACAAGCTGAAGCTCTATGTGGCGGGGCTACCCGCGGCCGACCCCGCAGGGGGACGGCAGCGAGGGCCGACCCTAGCACCGCCCTTGCGGGCAGCACTCGGCTCAGCTGCCACGGCCGAGCCTATGGGGCGGGTTGCGAAGGCAGCCCTACCCACAGTGCGTGGGGTTAGGGAAAAAGCCCTAACTTTCCAACTTTTAATTTTATGTTAAATGCAGATTTTAATTCATTATTTTTAAATTTGTATTTATTGGCATTAATAATTATATATAATATTTATAAATATATATTTATTTAATGATAAGAAAATTTGGAAGTGTTATCATGTTTTTTATGAGATATTTAAAAGAAATAATTTATTAAATATCAAAACATAGATATTTTAATAATTAATTTATTATGATTAAGCTATTTGCGCTTAGAATAGACTGTTATTCTGGAGTTTATATAGATTTCGTTATAATATATAGTTATGAAATTGGGCAAATTGTAGATCTGATTTTCGTATTGCATGGAAGATGAATTAAATCTTAGATGAATTATTTTGGTACTTCAAATTATTGCTTGACTGGATTTAGTAAATCCGAATGTAGACTCTTTATTTTTCAATTTGCTACAAATCATGTTTCTTCATTGGGAAAAATTGGGAATGTCATAAATGTACAAGTCTTCCAGAAAAATTGTAAAACATGGGAGTTGTGATTGTTTGAGTTGAATTCTTGTGTTGGCTAAGGTTGTGTACATGATTTTTGTATGGTGTTTAAACACCCGATTTTATTAACTTAGACTTGATGTTCGTTATGAAAAGTGTAGAATTTTATGTTGTATTTTTGTACACCTTGTTTACCTTAGTCATGAAAACTTAGAATACCTTTGTTATGTTTAGGGGAGTGGCTCTGTGTGAGGTCCAACACACAAAGCGGTGCCAAGGTAACTTACAAAGAGTTAGTAAGTCAGTGATAACTAAACAAACATTAGTTAGATTAAAATCTTTAATAAGATTATTATGCCTCACTTATAGACTCTAGAGCCAGTTCAGTCTTGAGTATAAGTTGAGAAGGCCTGGAATGGAAAATCGATATCTTGTTATTTTAAAAGATATTCGATTCTGCAATAGTTTTCAAATGGGGCTAGGTTTCATAAGAGGTTACCAGGGTAACCCAAGTTAGAGGCCGAAACCTAGGAAGAAACACCAGGGTAACCTTTGCAACGTTGTGATGACACTCCACCTAAAATAATAGTTTACCTTGTGTACTTAGCACATTTGATTGTCTTAATTCTAGAAGCAATGTAACCATCAGTTAGTTATGTACTTGTGTCTAGGGTGAATAGGTTATGTCTAGGTAACCATATTACTATCTCCTAGCATGGGGGGTGGACCTACAGTGATGAGGGTGCAAACCCGAGATAAAAAAATAACCCAAAAATAAGAGAATAACTTTATTATTCAGAAAATGGAACTTCTTACATGTAGAGGACCTCAAATCCCCAAGTTCTACAACACATGGAAGCTGTAAAGCTGCTTATCAACCTCGCATTGAGCAAAAAGCTTGTCCCTAAAAGCTACCTAAAATTAGAAACCCGCCCCATAAATAGAGGCTCTCATTTATTTGAGCCAAAACAACATTCAATTTGAGTTTAGGTGGTTTGCCAAAATTTACAACATGAAGTTCAAATTTCAAAAGAGCATTTGCAATGGTATCTTCTAGAAAGTGTGCCAACTTTATGGGTCATAACTTTGATCCAGTTCGATCTGGTGGAACCGCTTGGAACTGCTGGAGTGGTCTCAAAGTTGAGAACACGCCAAAATTTGCTACGCCAATTTTGGCAAGTCTTGGGGCCGATCTCGAGATCTAAGTGACTCAAATCCCACTCTAAGATTTTAGGTGCAACTGGGAAACTAAAACTGTAAATATCTTTTCAAACTCCATGAACCGGAATTAAAACCTGTGAATTGGGAATTTCATTATGATCTAAAAGGGTATCCAAAAATGTAAAATCATCTAAAAACTAAGAAACTTGAAATTTAACTATTTTTGGGTGATGCAGATCGGCTTTACACCACCGATGCTCCCCGCATCGCATTACCTGTAAATTGAGAAGTGACTCACGCCTTAGATGTATTGAGGAAATCAACCTATCAACCATCAGCTTTAGATAACCATGATGAATCTTCAATGGGCCTTCCTCTCCATCTCACCAAGTACTCTGCATATTGTCTGTTTCTTGTGCTTCTTCCCACACGACTATCCAAAGTGTTCTATATCCTCCTTTTCTGAAGTAGGTGTTGGAATGCCATACTGCCCTATTGCTAGTGCTTCCTCCATTCCTCCTTCATGATACTCAGTCAAATCTAAAATGTTGAACACAGGGGAAATGTTGATTCCATCAGGCAAATCTACCTCATATGCATTCCCCGAATCATGCTTCTTCAAAATTTTACAGGAACCGAATTTCTTCATCTTCAATTTATTATAGGTTCCCATGGGAAACCTTTATTTCCTCAAGTGGACCATCACTTCATCACCAATCAAAACCTCTTATACCTCCTCTTCTCGACCTAATTTTAACCTTATACTACATATTCATCTTGTTAATATGTTCTTTACCTTCTCATGTATATCCTGATGTGTTCTATAAAATCTTCTCAACTTCAAGACTTGTTTTCTTCTCTTGGTCCATCTCCTCACCTCGAGTTGTTATGGGCTACCTCCATAACTGGAATGGTGGATCTACCAAAGGCTTCAGCTTTCATTTAATTGTTGTAAGAAAATTTCATGGGTAAGATCAAGTCCCATCCCTTGGGTTTATCTCCTACCAAACATCTCAGTAGGTTACCCAGACTCCTATTAACAACCTCTATCTGCCCATCTGTTTGTGGATGGTGTGTAGAACTCAACTTCAACTCTGTCTTCAGCTTCTTCCACAAGGTCCTCCAAAAGTACCCCACAAATTTGGTGTCATGATCTAAAACAATACTCTTTGGCAGACCATGTAGCCTCACCACCTCTTTGAAGAACAAGCCAGCAATGTGGACTACATCATGGGTCTTCTGACATGGAATGAAATGTGCCATCTTCGAAAACCTATCAATCACCACAAAGACTGAATCATTCCCTCATTGTGTCCTTGGAAAACGAAGAACAAAGTCCATACTTATATCCTCCCATGGCCTCTCTGGTACAGGTAAGGGCTGATATAAGCCAGTATTCTTGCTCACTCCTTTTAGCTATCCTCACTGACATACCTCAAGAACTTGTATAAAACTTCTTTCACATCCGTGGATAACCGGGAGGGGCTAATAATAATGCTCACTAATAATGGCAATGTTCTTATCCTGACCAAAATGTCATGCCATTCCTCCACTGTGCTTCTCCTTTATCAGGTTCTCCCTCATGAAACTCCTCAGAATACACAATTGACTTCCTTTAAACAACATGCCATCCTAGATTATGAAATCTTAGCCACCTTGTCCTGGGTCCACTATAATAGGTTCCTGTAAGCTTTCCAAGCCTCCTTGTACTAGGGATCTTCGTGATAGTGTCTTGAGTTCATTGAACCCAACCACTTCAATCTGCATCTTTTTCATCAATGTATGCCTCCTACTTAAGGCATCTGCAACCCTATTTGACTTCCCACTCCTATGTTTCAAAACAAAGGTATAACTCTGCAAGAACTCTACCTATTTCATATGCCTCTGATTTATTTTTCCCTGACTATTTAGGTACTACAAGGCCTGATGATCAGTATATAGAACAAATTCCTTCGGCAACAAATAATGTCTCCATTTCTTTAATGCTTGAACTATCACATAAAACTCCTGATCATATATAGAATACTTTCTCTTCGCATCATTTAACTTTTCACTGAAATAGGCAATGGGCTTACCATCTTGGCTCAACACTACTCCAATGGCACAACCACTAGCATCACAATCCACCTGAAACACCTTGTTGAAATATGGGAGAGCTAGAACAAGTTTCTTTGTCACCTTCTGTTTCAACAGTTCAAAACTTTTTGCTGCTCCCGTGCTCCACTTGAATTCTTTTCTATCCCCTCTCATTGTTTCGGTTAGAGGTCCACAAATACTACTGAAATTTCTAATGAACTTTCTATAAAAACTAGCCAAACCATGGAAAGATCTCACCTCAGTAGCAGTTCTTGGGGTAGGCCATTCCAAAATAGCCTTCACCTTCTCTTGGTCCATCTTGAGACCTTCTGCTGAGACAACAAACCCCAAGTACACTAACTCCCTCTTCACAAAATTGCACTTCTTCAAATTAATCAACAATTTCTCCTCTTAACTTCTCAAAGGCTCTCCGAATATGCATCAAATGCTCATCCAATGTCTTACTGAAAATCAAAATATCATCTAAATACACAATAACAAAACTTCCCAAAAATTCTTTCAGTACCTTGTTCATGAGCCACATGAATGTGCTCGATGCATTGGTTAGCCCAAAAAGGCATGACTAACCACTCGTACAGGCCCTCTTTGGTCTTGAAGGCGCTTCATTCATCTCCTCTTGAACTGATCCGGTGGATATCCACTCTTCTCGGGGATCAATCTTTGTGAAGTACGAGCTCCACTCAAATGTACCCATCGTGTCATCCATCCTTAGCGGGAAATCTATACTTTGATTGTTATTTTGTTTTATGGCTCAGGAATTGTACACATCCTCCACCTTCACTTCTTGGTGCAAGTACTGTGTAATGTGACATGGGCTCAAACTCTCTCTCAGACAACTCCTTTCAACAACTTTGAACTTAACTGTCAACTCTCATTTTCACTGAGTCATTCTATGAGCTACCTTATTTGCAAAACTAGCTCTAGGAATCAAGTCAATCTGATGGTTGATCCTCCTTATTGGTGGTAAAACCTCAGGTACATTATCAAAAACAATATCCTGAAACTCATCCAACATCCCAGAAACTTCTTCTGGAACCTTCTCACTATCCTCATTACCCATTCTAGGAATCAATGCATAACACACACGCTCATGCTTCATACCTTCTAAAAATTTTCTTCCATCTACATAACAAATTCTAGCACTACTGCATACCTTTTCTTCTGGTGATCCTTAGGAGTTTCAACTTTGTGATTTAACCCCATCCTTTGTCAAGGAATAAGTGTTTGCATACACCATGTATAGCTTGCTCATCGAACTGCCACGCCCCAACAACATGTGACATGCATCCATGGGGATGATATCACGTAGAGTACCCCATCATGGTAGCTCCCCATCTTGAACTTTACTAGGGTAACCGCCATTGACCAAACTTTGTGGTCTTTCTACAACTGTGCAATCCCATAATGGACATGGTGCCTTTCCTCTTTAGCTTCAACTTTGTGACCATCTCCACACCAAATTATCGCTCCCAAGATCAATAATGACATCACAACATTTTCTCTTCACACTTGCACCTTGTGCGCAAATGATTCTTCCTTTGTTCTGTTCCTTTTCTTCAGCCACTAGGCCTCTAATCACTACAGGTTTCTCCTTTCAAAGATCAATTGAATGTTCATTGCCTCCTATCCGGCATGCTAACCCTTCCATGACCTTCAGTCCTTTTGTCCGCCTTCCTCGGTAAGTTATTGTGACATTCATAGGCTCACGCCCATCTTCACCACACCGGAAACATGTTCCTTTGAAACCACTCTTTCCAGATCCTTGTCCATATATCTCCCTCGGCCCTCTACCTCTTTGGTCACCACTGTTCTGATCATGAGGGTAGTAGGAGTTGTCATTCCTTTGGTTTCGGCTGGTACCCACATCTTCACTTTTCTTTTCATCATCGTTTCGGCTTCCTGAAGGTCTGCCATTGCCCCTTCCGCTTTGACCTCCTCATCCTTTTTGCTTGCCATCAAATCTTTTGTTCAGCTTCTCTTCCACCTTCAGAGCAAATTGATACACATCCTCAATGGTGGTCATTCTGACTAGGCTTAACTCCTCCTGAATGCTCAGGTGTAACCCATTAAGATATTGGGATACCTTCTCCTTATTGGCCTCTGTGTGACCCATTCTGATGATTATCTTGTGAAAATATTCAGTATATTATTTCACAGATCTGCTTCCTTGCTTCAACCCTTGCAATTTCTTTAATAGGTCTAACTCATAGTCCACTGGTATGAACTGCTTCTTCAGTTTCTCTACCATACGCTCCCATCTGGTGATCTTGACTTTTCCTCTTCGATTTCTTTCCAATTGGACCTCTTTCCACCAAATACTGGCATGGCCCTTCAGCTTCATTTTTGCAAACTTAACCCGATCTGGGTCCTCTATTTCCTCATGCTTTAAATATTATTCTAGCTCGTTGATCCAATCGATCAACTCTTCCGGGTTCAGACTTCTAGAATAAGTGGGGACTTCTGCTCTAGGTCTTTTCTCGATCTTTGAAATGGCCCTTATTAGCCGCATTTGGTCTTGATCAATTGCTTCTTCTTCCTCTTCTGCATCTAAACCTTCTTCTTGTCCTTCATCTTCACTTTCCTCTCTCAGGTTTAACCCTCTTCTCAACTGCTCTTGTAATGCATCAACTTGTCTCTAGAGGGCTGCCAGTGCATCTCTTCCACCAGCATCTCTACCACCTTGAACCCCTCTGGCACCACCATGCCTACCAGGTATCACTCTTGGAGGCATCTTTCTTGACCTTGACCCACAATCATGGTCCTGGTGCGAACTACCTCACGATTGGCGATCTGTCCACACGCTCAAGAAAAACCCGCTCTGATACCACTTGATGAGGGTGCAAACCCGAGACACAAAAAATAACCCACAAACAAGAGAATAATTTTATTATTCAGAAAATGAAACTTCTTACGTGCAGAGGACCTCAAATCCCCAAGTTCTACAACATATGGAAGCTACAAAAAGCTACAAAATAACCCTTTCGCAATATGCGAGCTTGTCCCTAAAAGTTACCCAAAAATTAGAAAACCCACCCATAAATAGAGCTCCTCATTTGTTTGGAGCCAAAACAACATTCAATTTGAGTTTAGGCGGTTTGGCGTCGAAAATTTACAACATGAAGTTCAAATTTCAAAAGAGCATTTGCAATGGTATCTTCTAGAAAGTGTGCCAACTTCGCGGGGTCATAACTTTTGATCCAGGCCTCTGATTCGCGAACCGTTTGAACCGTTGGAAAGGTCTCGAAGTCAAAAATGCGCTCAAAATTTTCTATGCCAATTTTGCAAGTTTCAGGGCCGATCTGGGAGCTCTAAGTGCCTCAAATCCCACTCAGAAGATTTTCAGGTGCAAATATGGGAAACTAAAACTGCAATATCTTTCAACCCAGAAACCGAAATTAAAAATCATAAATTGGGAATTTTATTATGATGAAAAGGGTATCCAAAAATGTAAAATCATCTAAAAAATAAGAAACTTGAAATTTAACTATTTTTGGGTGATGCAAGATTGCCCTTACACCACTGGATGCTCCTGCATTATACAGGTACCACATGGTTGGGTGGAACGTGCTCCTTACTCTGTTGGGTCCCCAGTTTATGATCATGGCAACGAGAGCTTCATGGATGGAGAGCTCGTACTTGGATATATATGCACTTTCTTTATTACATTATTGTAAATCTTGTATTTGAAACATCCCTCAATTGTTTATGAGGTGAACATTTGTAAAATGTAATTGTAATCTATTATTTGATCTATCTCATCGGATGAATGAGTATTGTAAATTATTTCTAATGCAATGTAATAATCATATTTGTACTATATACTATCATGAATGGAATTTAAATGTTGTGCAATGTTTACTTTTAATTTTATATTAATTAAATATGTGCAATGCTAAATACTAAAGTCGTCTATGGAATCTCAAGTAGTGTAACATCGCGTAACTTAGTGAATGTATGCAACTAATTAAGTTAATATTATTACTTTAAAAAAATATATATATTTCACTTTTATAGAAAATTGCAACATTCCTTAGGTTATAAGACAGGGCATTACACAAGGTGCCACTTGTCCAAATGTGAATGGATGGAGGATGTGCAAATTTTGATGAATGTGCCCATAAATGCTATTAGGTGATATTTGAAATTAGTGAAATGACATGTAAGAGGGAAAATAAATGTCTTAAATGCCACTTGGCTCAAGGAAAAAGGACTTATTAGGTGAATTAAATGTCTTTTTGGAAGGACAAAGTCCACTTGGATTTTGAATTCAAATTTGAGAGAATATTCCTCCATTATGCCATGTTGAGAGAAAATAGAGATTTAATAAATGAATTAAATCTATTTTCATGTGCAAGTGACAAAAATTATAGGATGGGACTTGCATTAGGATCAAATTAATTAAGGGTCAATTAATTTAATGAGAGGTTAGATGATGTGACAAATTTGACTTAGATTTATAGGCTGATTTAAATCAAAGATGAGAAGAATGTGATTTTAGACTTAGTTAAATAAATATTTTGATTTATTTAACAAAAGAGGATGATTAGTTAGCTTAAATTAAACAAGGTTTAATTTATTTTATTTAATAGATAGACCTTAAATATTTAATAAAATAAAGTGAATTATTTAATTAAATATGGACATAGGGTTAATTAGATCAGATAGATTGATTTAATTAACAATAGAGAAAGACTTAATTAGATAAAATGATTTATTTAATTAAGAGAGAAAAATTGATGAATTTAATCAAATAAGGGTATTCGATTAAATGGTTAGACTGAGGGATGATTTAGGATGAAATGGTGTTAATAATCGGGATCAAGTATGTTGGCATATTTTCCATGTCTACATATATACACACACACACACACACACTTCTATATTCAAGCATAAATAATTATGTGTATTTATGTATATATATCTAGGTACACAATACTCATATTGTGCAAAGTCATAACTTATTCACTAATCAAGTATAGACCACTATTTTGGTAGTCAAACACACATATATGTTATGTATATATATATTTATATACATTCTTTCCAAGAATGAATTCTTTTTTATATATATGTATATATATAAACAATCATCAATCAAAAAATCAAGCATAGTGATATAAGAAAGGAACTCAGAAGCTCAAACAAAGAAACACCACTCAATAATGCATGCAGTAGGAAACAAGACTTTAAAATGTAGACATATTAGCTAAGGATGACTTACTAACTACCCACAAACTGAATCAACTCAATCATTCTAACTTGGTGTGTGTATATGCTTAGATAGTTTACTTCTATCGGTTATCTAACCAAGATCTTCTCCTCAGTGATACTTCCCCTTTGCATAGAGGAATGGAACTCATACCTGCATCCACTAACACATGCACTTCAAAGTCAATTGTTCATAACATATGCAGTATATATAAACATCTCAAAAGTTAGAATAATAATTCAATAACCATCCATTCATATTTATACAGTATTTCTCCATGAAATAACATCAACTGAGATAACATAAAATAACATAACATGAGATGACATTCATATTGATAACAAGTACAAGCATAATTTATTCATCTCAATAATTCACATTAAATTCATATTTACCCTATGTAGTAATAGTAAATAGCAATTACACAATTTGGTTGTAACAAATTCAAACACAAACTTGTCTCAGCAAACAATACTTAAGCTTCCTCAAAAATGTGGCGAGTGTGCAATATTTTCCTCCAAGAGAGTATCAAGGATGATGGGATATCATGGAGCCACACATCATCCATTTGTTTTATCCTTGCTGGCTACCATACCATAGCAGTTTTTGTTTGTGTATGTTTTCTATTTAAGGGACCCCAAAAATTTAGTTTAATTTCACCATTCATGTGGGAAAACATTGGTTATAGTGCATATTAAAGCTAAGTTGCTTTTGTTGGGATGTTGGTTCTACATTTTGTGTTGCAAGAAGTTGGATTCTATGGATATCAAGTCTCAATTTTTTTTTGTCTCAAACTATGTCTTGTGACATTGAACGTGCTACATCACATTACACATTCAAACAGAGCACATGACAATTTATTCCATTAGAAAATGATGGGAGCCTTCTCATCAGTGGATAAGCTATTGTAAACAATCCAAAAATATTGATATGATATCTTGAGGAGTAACCTAGGAAGAATGAGAGCAAGGTTTCCGAATTTTCAAGGTTCTTGTTGTGTGAATATTCGGTATGTGTAGGATCATGATGGCCAAAAAGTGGCGATGTGATGGATATATGTAGGGTATGTGGCTAACGACTTTTTTTACCCAAATTTGATGAAATGAAAAGGGTTTTTAAAGGATATTCTCAAATTTCCACCAATATAAATTAGGCGTTACTTTGAATTTAATAAATAATTATTATTCATTTTGTATTTGAATTACAACTAAAGTCTTGATTGATAGGTTGATTGAACAACATCTATAACTTTCAAATGGTATTACATTTTTTGAATCCAAAACATGTGTCACATTATATGCTTCACATAATATAGGATTAAAAACAATGAATTTCATGATGTTTTGACCAAGTTAAGGTGGTCAGACATACAAGTTTTTATATTTTTTTAAAGTTGTAATAAAAAATTCATAATTAATTATTTACCATGAAAAATATTACATAAAAATATGCATCACATCGGGACATGAGCCCTCTACTTAAATCTAAAATTTTATAAAAAATAATTATTATTTAATTGTGGTTAGGGTGGTCAGATAGACACCTACTTATTTTTTCCCTAAAATTTAAGTACTACTGCATTGAAATTTCAAATTTTCACCAAATAATTTTTTATTTATTTTTAAAATAAATCTAGTAGTTTAAAAACTACATTTAATTTTCTACATATTCTAGTCTTACATATTTTTGAAATAATATAGACAAATTATTCAAATTTTTACGTCAAGTTGCCTAACTCTAATTTTTCTGAATTTTTCACCCCTTAAGGGCCTATTTTTTCCATGATGATCCTGCACACCCTATTATCATAAATGTGTATTTTGAAATTGTGGCAAAAAAGGTTTATATAATCATAAATATGCCAATGTGTATTTTGAAGTAGCTTATGGTACTTTGTATAGGTGCATACATTCTTTGTAAGGCTTAGTTTTGGGTGGGCACAAAAATTTCATGACATACCTTCTTCGTAATTGTGGAAGAGCATTAGAAAGAAATATTTGGGTTGCAAAATATAGGGCACATATACTCTTAGTCATTGCTTCTCTGGGTGGTGTGGAATTAGGTGGATACCATGGAATAGAGTAAATTATACACTATCTTATGTGCCAGGGAAACTTGTGTCAAGATTAGAGTAGATAAATAATTCTTTTATTGTCAAAACATTATACCTTCCATTCTCATTGTATCAATTATCATACCTCTCACTAACACTATTATTTTATTGACATCGTTGTCCTACTACCTCTGCAAAATAGCTCTAATTGAAGAAATCTTGACTACATAATATGCACAACAAAACTCTACAAGTGCAACAAGACTTTCGCAAGAAATAAGATGGATTCATTGAAACATTATTGTCTAAGAAACATAATATATTCAAATGAAGGAGCACTATAATTGTGATTGAGAAAACATTGTTTAGGAATTGTTATTACTGAGAAATGAAGAAGATAACACATTGAATTAGGTGATTGAGATTACTGAAAGGAATATCATTGTTAGAGAGTTGAAAAATGTGAATTGTCCTTTGTCTTATAGGACTTAGAAAGGAAGAACACTATCAAACAGTGATTGAATCATAGCAAACAGTCCAAAAACAATGAAAGTTAATGTCAAATGGTGACAAAGATCTATCATATAAGTCATTTTCACATGGTGATTGAGAACACATTGAGTAAGAAGTAAAAGAGAACTTGATCATAGAGCTACAAATGGTAATGTGTTATGTAATGAACTTCACTATTCTTTTGATCATAAAAGAGATCAAGATAATAACCAACATACTGATGTGCACAAAGAATGTTCATGGAGTGCAAACTTCCTTACAAAGAAATTACCACAATAGAGTTTGAGGTGAATTGCTCCTACTATTTTATGTTGATATGGATATGTTCTAAGTTTTAGTTAATTGTTGTAGCATGAAAAATAGGCTAAATAGTTGTTCATATACCATTTTTTCAAATTCAAAATTTTTGTACCTTATTCTAGGAGAAAATCACAGGGGGAGTCTATACATAAGACACCATTGTTTCAAATTGAAAGTTGTTGGATCTTTCACAATTTTTTGCTTCATTTATTTGATCTAAGATAGTCTACTATATATAAGATGCTCTCAAAATCACAGTAAAATCCTTTATTTTGAGAAAAATATTTAGAATATTCTCATCATAACAATGAACAAAAGCAATGGTCATTAACATGAAATTTATAAGAGTTTCATCAAGTTCTACTTTTCTACTCTCTTTTCCATTCTAAATTTTATTCCCAATTTCATCCATGGAGAACTTCCTTAGCCTGTAGATCTTGTTGTTAGCCATAACTTTACCAGGTGGGTATGTGTAGGATCATCATGGAAAAAAAAGGCCCTTAAGTGGCAAAAAATTCAGAAAAAATAGAGTTAGGAAACTTGACATAAAAATTTGAATAAGTTATATTTATTATTTCAAAAATATGTAAGAATAGAATCTGTAGCAAATTGATGTAGTTTCTAAACTACTAGGCTTATGTAAAAGAAAAAAAATCTATTTGGTGAAAATTTAAAATTTCAATTGATGCAATAATACTTAAATTTAAGGGAAAAAATAAGTAGGTGTATGTCTGACCACCCTAATGACAATAAAATGATAATATTCTTTTATAATATTTTAGATATAAGTAGAGGACTCATGTCCTGGATGTGATACATATATTTTTGTAAATTTTTTGCATGTAAATAATTAATTATTATTTTTATTACAACTTTTAAAAAATGTAAAAACTCATATGTCTGACCACCTTAACTTGGTCAAAACTTCATGAAATTCATTTTTTAAAAATCCTATAGTACGTGAAGCATAGAATGTGACTCATGTTTTAGATTCAAAAAATATGGCACCTTTTGAAAGCTATAGATGTTTTTTCAATCAGCCTATCAATCAAGACTTTAGTCGTAATTCAAATAGAAAATGAATAATAATTATTTATTGAATTGAAAGTAAACCATAATTTATATTGGTGGAAATCTGAGAATCTCCTTTAAAAACCCTTTTCATTTCATCTATTTTGGGTAAAAAAAGTCGTCAGCCACATACCCTACAAATACTCATCATATTGCCACATTTTGGCCCATCATGATCCTACACATACCCAGGGGTCGATGATAGCTTTGAGTTTTTACCCAAGAAACAATTGAAAAAAATTGGCCTTACAAAATACAATGTGTTGAAAAGATCTTTGAATTTATTCTAGAAAAGATTTCCTGAGAGTATAATGCATAGTTTTGAATTAACCTTTTTAAATGAATTCTATATCCTTGATCGGCTATTTCAAGCTTGATGAACTTCATCAAGAATGAGAAGACCTATGCTCTCTAAAACTAGTTTTCCAATATGCTTAGCCTCTTAATGAAGGCTCACATTTGTCTCACAAGTGGGTGACATAGAAGAAAAAGTGTGCTTATTATTGGCTACAATATTTTTGTATACCTAACTTGTGAGAAAACTATGAGCCTTCCTGAAGAGGCTAAGCATATTGGAAAACTTATTTTAGAGAGCCTAGGTTTGCTTGTTCTTGATGAAGGTCATCAAGCTCAAAATAGAAATCAAGGATATGGAATTCATACGAAAAGGTTAATCCAAAATTGTGCATTATACTCTCAAGAACTCTTTTCAAAAATAACTTCAAAGAGATTTTCAACACATTGTATCTGGTAAGGCTAAATTTTTTCAATTGTTACTTAGGTGAAAACTTGAAGCTATCCTCGATACCTAGTAAAGTTATGTCCAACAACAGGATCTACAGGCAAAGGAATTTCTACATGGATGAAATTGGGAATAAAATTTAGAATGGAAAAGAGAGTGGAAAAGTAGAATTTGATGAAAATATTGCAAAGTTCAGGTTAATGACTGATGCTTTTGTTCATTTTTATGATGAGAAGATTCTAAAAAATCTTCTTAGAATAAATGATTTTATTGTCATTTTGAGCTTGCATATTCTATACAACAGGTTGTCTTAGATCAAATAAATGAAGCAAACAATTGTGAAAGAAAAGAAATTTTGAATTTGAAACAATGGTGTCTTATGTATAGACTCCCCTGTGATTTTCTTCTAGAATAAGGTATAACAATTTTGAATTAGAAACAATGGTATATGAAAAATTATTTAGACTATCTATTATGCTATAACAATTAACTATAGGTTATAATATATCCATATCAACATAAAATAGTAGGTGCTATTCACCTCAAATGAGCTGATGTGGTAATTGCTTTGTAAGGAAGTTTGCACTCCATGAATTTTCTTTGTGCACATAGAAAAACATTTAAAGGTCTTAATCAAATCTCCAAAAATGAGTATCTCATCATTGCATCACTCTTACGTTTTCTCTGAGTATGACTGTACCTGAGCTTTTGGAAAAGTGTAGTCCCCATCTCAAGGAACCATCTTTGGAGCTCTTCCCTAGTTGGAAACATTAGAAGAAAAGAAATTACATAATTCTAAAGTAACAATTTGTATCAAGCCAAATGTCAGAATGTATAATTAAAAAGAAAAATCCTTACAATTGGACCTCAGATTGGATCAAGTAGATTTATGATTTTATCTTTAGAATGTAGGAAATTTCTCTGTCAGAACTTCACAACCTCAAATTGGACAAGCAGATTTATTATTTTATCTTTAGAATGTAGGAACTTTCTTTGTCCAATATTCAAAACCTCAAATTGGATTACATAAAATTGGACCAAAAGATTTATGATTTTATCTTTAGAAAATAGGAACTTTTTCTATCAGATATTCAAAGCAATCAAATGTGAATATGAAGTAATCAAATGAATCCTAAGTTGTAATCAAGTGGAAACTAATGTTTTATCCCACTGATGTTTGTATTCCTATACTCAAGTTATACTTCCAAGCAAAAACACTCGAAAGTGTTTTAGACCAGCTTAAGGTACTCTCTTGTTGGCATATGGCTTAGGGAGATTTTTTATGGCTTCTAGAGTTGTCATTGATGGCAACTAAAGTTATTATCTTGGTCCGTAGATTAGGATCTACTTATACCGATAGGAAATGTAGAAGATAGTGTGTTATTGACAGAAAGCATGAAGAACAAGGTATTTGCTTAGTTAGTCACTAGATCATCATTTTTTGTTGTGGATCCCCAGGAAATTTTGTTAAGCATGTATGTTACCTTATTGGTATGTTTTGTGGTGTTCCAACAATCGGTGTACGAGTTAGGAGATTCGGTAGAATGATTTTTTGTTTATTTGCTCATTGTGGCCGACTCAATGAATGTAGCATATCGTGGATGTATGAGTAGTTTTTTAATTGTTTCTAAGTTTAAGAATATTTTTTTGGGTCCCAGCTATGTCTTAGCCAGCCTTTGTGGGTGCACATTAAATATAACTTGTGATTTGAGTCAACTATTGGAGAATATTTCGTGTTTTGTTGAAACTAACTTAAGTTATTAAAAAAAAATTATAGTGGATATATATGAGATTAGTAATTCATTTTAGTAGAGAGGATGAAGTGGTGTGAACGTGTGAATGTGAAAAAAGAGAAGAACAGATGTATGAGGGAACCTCATAAGATTAGTCAAGAGTAAATTTTGCTTGAGCAAAGCAGAGCGAGCTGTAGGATCAGACAGAAGGTTCAAAATATGTTTTATGTGCTCCATCGAAACTAAATCTAGGTATTTGTAGATGTTATCTTCTCAGTTCAATTTTTTTTGTAATAAAAATAAAATTGTAAGGCAGTGAGCCTTCCTTATTTTGAGTAATGAGCTCTAGGCAGTGTGCCTAAATGCAAGTGCATTCCCTTTTATTCATAGCAGTGTGCCTAAATGCAA
>VDFB02013065.1:0-12603 GCA_007258455.2 Sequoia sempervirens | reverse complement strand
AACATCAACATTACCCATTTTTTAATCATATCACAGTTATATTCTAAATCCATCTTTAATAATGTGTAGGGTTTCATCATAGTAGATTGTATATATATATAATCTGATAAGAATGTGTAGGGTTTCATCATAGCAGATTGTATATATATATGGTAAGAATCTGGTGTTTGATTGCATTTTGGCATCTTTAAAAATCATTTATGTGTATGGCATGAAGGGTTTGACTGTAATAATTTCTATTTACATGTGACTGCCGACTGCCAGAAAAATGATCCCTCGAATTATTCTGTCTTATTATGTCATATTCTTATCAGACTCTAGACATACATACATACACACACACACACACGCACACACACACATATATATATAGTCATGCCATGTACTGTTTCCTCATATCAAGCCGTGTAGAGTTTACATGTGACCAGTAGAAATTTGATCCACCTCTCTCACCTACAAGATTGTTTGTTCAATAGTGGATTTTTGTTGGGTTCGATGGTGTTTGATTGCATTTTGGCATCTTTAAAAATCATTTATGTGTATGGCATGAAGGGTTTGACTATCTTATTTTGTCTTATTCTGTCGTGAATTATTCTATCTTATTTTGTCTATGGCATTGACATTTTGACTGCTATGCCTTTTTTTGACATTATTCTATGAAGTAATCACATGTAATGTGATTTAAACAGAACATTGACGGAATTTTGACCAATTATCATCATGAAATTTATTGGGTATATAATAAGATAATCTTCAAAGATTTTTTCATTTAATCTTATATGGAGCTGCAGAAAACGTCTCCACCTCTTAATAACATTATGTTTCCACAGTCTATGACCATTAGTATTCAAGATTTATGGATAAAACTGTGTGCAATTTTTCTTCATCAACGTTTTGGATCATGGAGTATGATCCGAAACGTTGATGAAGAAATCTTGATTACTAAGTCTTCACCTCTCTTCACCTACAAGATTGCTTTTTCAACAGTGGGTTTTTTTGGGCGTCATTAATGTTTGAGCGCTATGATTTCTATTGACATTATTCTATGAACTAATCTCATGTTATTCTTTGTTGCATTAACAAGTTATTCAATTTTTACTATCCGTGCAGGTTAACTGGAAAATTATGGCACCTGCTAGAAGGACTACAAGGGTTGTAGGAAGAGGAAAACCTGCAATTAGAGTAACTCGTGGGGTGCACTTCGTTGAAACACAACCTGATGAGGAAGTTCATGTAAATCCCAACCCACAAGATGTTCTTGACTCTGCAGATGAAGCCACCAACACAACAGAAGCCGAACCTCTTGTTCAGCCAAATGTTCAACCTGCTGTGCAACTACCCTCACATGTACCCATTAGGCAGTGGACATATACTAAAATGGAAGGAGCAGTTAAGAGTGTTGAAGAACACAACATGTCAATCAGGGCATCAACAATCAAGTGGAGTATGCCACCTAGCAGTTTGAGGGTGTGGTTGTTAGGACAAACCACCACAAAGAGGAGGGGTCCACATACAATTTTAACTGAAGAGGAGGAGACTGAAGTTGTCCAATGGTGCAAGGACATGGCAAGATTGGGCCATAGACTGCAAGTAAATCAACTACAAGCCACTATTTCCCAAATAACAAGAAGTCAACCCAATCCTTTCACAAATGGGGTCCCCGGGAGGTCATGGTGGGCATGATTTCGAAGAAGGCACCCATATTTGACAATCAGATCAACTGAAGGAGTGGAAAGTGATAGAGTGATTATGGTTTGTTCTTATGTCGTGCAAGCATTCTATGACAACCTTGAGAACCTGATCAAACTTAACCACTATGGAGCAAGTCGAATAGGGAACTGCGATGAGAGTGGTATTCAGGCTGGTAGGAACTGTGGCATGAGAGTTATTGCCAATTTGGGTACAAAATGTGTACCACATTTGGTTTCAAAAAGTAGAGAGTGGATCACAGTGCTAGCTTGTGTAAGTGCAGTTGGGATAAGCATTCCTGGGTTCTACTTGTTTAAATCAAAGAGGCACGTGCAAAACTATATCTTTAATTGCGAAGTAGGGGCATTGATGGCAGTCCAAGAACATGCGTGGATGACAAAGTAACTATTTCTCAAATGGTTAGACCATTTTGCAGCTAATATCCCCAGTGGGGTTTCACTGACAAATAGGGCCCTTCTCATTTTTGACGGTCATGGCAGCCACGTGGCTTTCAAGACCATTGAACAATCACAAAAATTAGGAATAGACCTGCTAACGATGCCTGCTCATACTAGTCACAAGCTGCAGCCATTAGATGTCAGCGTTTTTGCTCCATTCAAGGAATATTTCAGAGAGGAAAGAACTATTTGGCAGGTTGCAAACCCGCATATTGATATTGGACGTGAAGAGTTGGCAAGTCTTGCAAGCCAAGCTTTTAGAAAAGCCTTGAAACCAAGCAATATTGTTAGTGGGTTTTGCAGAACAAGAATATGGCCTCTTAATCGGTCAGCCCTTGACAATAACATGGGCCCAAATGAGGGCTATCTTGTTGAAGATGATGTTGCAACTCCTAGAATAGAAGATGAACCAGTCACAATGGAAACTGAAGACAATGTTATGGTAGCAGAGACATGCTTGCGTCTTCTTGGTTACAATGAGGATGTAATAGATGGTTTTGTGAGGGGATATGATGCAAGGGAAGTGGCAAGTGATGTTGCAGCATAATGCAATGGGGGTGATGAAGCTACAACACATTCAACCAGAAATCCAACAAGTTTTAGCAGATTTCCAACCAAAAGTTCAATCAGTTATTGCACCCTCCACTGAAGATACAACCACTACATCAACAGGCCTAAGTTTTCTAACTCAAGTTAGCCAACCAGAATGGATGCATGAAGTAGCCACAAACTTTGGAGTGCAAATAAATCCAACTGAGGAAGAAGTCAGCCTCTCTATGCCTTCCCCACCACACGTTGATCCAGCTGAAGTAATACATTACTTCACTAATGCAAGGAATTGGCAAGAGCATAGTGATGGTCAAAGTGAAGATGACAATGCTATTAGTGAGGAAGAAGCTGAGTTTGTGCCATGCACCCCACATGATGGATCACAAACAACAAGACCAATCAACAAATTCTTGAAACTTCTAGTGCAGAGGGTGCAAGGAACATCACATAGAGGTCATTCGGGAGTGCTTCACCTTAGTAGGCAGTCCCAAATACTAACATTTGACGCCTTCATCGAATTGTTCAGCGAACAAGAGGCAAAGAAGAAAATGCAAGAGGAGTTGCAGCAACGTAAGAAGGAGCAGATGTTGCAGAGAAAGGCAGACCGTGAAGCATAAGCAATTATAAAGGAAGCAGCAAGGGCTAAGAAGCAAGCAAGGAAAGTGATAGAAGATGAGCAGAAAATGATAAGAATGCAAGAGAAAGCCATTAGACAGGAGTAGGCCAAGGCTGAACGTCTACAAAAGGAAGCAGAAAAGAAAGCAAAAGAAGTAGAGAAGAGAAAACGTAAGTCTACAGTGGGGGATCATATACCCACCCATCATCCTATCCTGCTTGATATGATGAGCATTTTGACACTAGCCTTTACAGCCATCAACAATATGTAGGTTGGGAGTGGCTCACAACAAATGGGATTGACTGCTGATACAAGCCAGACATTACTTGCTCAAATAGCAACATGCCTTCAAGGAGGTATTAACCAAGTATCACCTCCTACAAGTGGACCTGACTCAGCTACTGGCGGATATATCACGTCGCCACCTTTTCCTAGAAATATGGACAGTTGATGATGTCCATATTCAATTTTGTTTTTTGATCGATGTAGCAGTATATTTTGGTGATCTGGTTTGCAAATTAGATATGTTTATCTCTTAAAGTTATAACTGTGATGTGATTATAAGATGTGATTATAAGATGTGATAATGCTGATGTAATTATGTTTCAAGTATGTTTGAGCCATGTTTTTCTCTCGCACCACCCAATCAATTATTGCAGTTTGATTCAAAATATAACTATGATATGATTATAAAATGTCCTAATGCTGTTGTTGTTTGTTATTGGAACCTCAAATTTGTATGCCTTATATGTTTGATGATGGTTTCAACCTTCTATTTTCTGTGTTCTCACTAATTACACTATGTTTCAGTCTTTGTCAATAAAAAATAATCACAAAACTTTGTTAGGTAGACCCATACGCGTGGTTTGATGAAGGCATATGAAGACAATGATATACTCTTATCAATTATCAGTATCAAAAATTAATGGAACTACATGTTAATTATCAGATTAATTATATATATACACATAGACACACACACACATATATATAGCTATATATGTACATACATATATGCATAACCATATATATGTATGTACATATATACCTATCAATATATATATATATATATGTATATACATGCAGACATATAATTAATCTAATACTAACTAATCTCATAATTATTGTATACTATTGCTCATTTCATCTAACTTTCAGCCATATATATAAAAAGACACATTTTTCAGTATTACTAGGTCATTGCCAAAGTAAAGTCATAGACTTTACCTGTCATTAACATTGAATGTCTTTCGTTGATTGCGGATAAGTCCTCGCATTCCTGCCATTAAGAGACCAATGCCAATAAATATATTCCTCCAATGAAATAAGCATCTGATAAGAAAAGTATTTATTTATGAACATGTGTATACCAGAAAATGTAAACATATCATGAAGCATTCAGAGCAAAATGTCCCTATAGAGTTTGTTGTGTTAACAAACACAACTTTGTTGGTATGTTGATAATCCACATGCTTGATTCACCTCTCCACGCTCCCGCTTGCCTGCAAAATAATTGTAATAAACGGGGGTAGTACTCGGTACTCGTAACATTCCCACATCAAATCATCCTTACAATATTGCATGCACAACAATAAGAGTTTTGATTGGAGCATTAAAATCCACAATGTTTTGATCCTTGGTATGAAGCTGAAAATAATAGTGTGTATTACATATGATGGCACCATATATGGTAGAGTGCAATAGAATGGACATATATATACATATATATGTATGTGTATACATGTATATCTATATGCATATACATGTACATCTATATAAACATACATATATTTAGTGACAACCGTTGCACGAATTTATTTGACAGTGTGTATTGTGCATATACTTCATGCCATGACTTTCAATAAATATATGTATATCTATATAAATATACATGTCTATGTATATACATATACATGTATACATATACATTCATACATACATATGCATATACATGTACATGTATATGTATATGTATATACAAATATGTAATATAATTATTGAAACTCATAAAATAAGTGGAAAATAATGTATCGCTGAAAATAATGTAGACACTGAGTTCATAAATATAAAAGAGTATATTGAACAATGAAACAGACAACATAAATGTAAATCCGGTATACTGATAAATAAAAACATGAATTTACTTATTTTGGGTGTACCAACATGAATAAGCTTCCTTTTAAGAGGAATGTGCAGAAGTTGCCTTAGTAAACTCTGAAGTCTACAGAGGATATTCATTGAAAGCAGGGGGGAATTCATAATGAAAATGACCGTGGGAATTCCCTCTTAAAAAATCATTTGAATGGGTAAATTGAATGCATTGAATTGTGGTGGATGAGTTTCAAATTTGAATTTTTTGTGGGAAACAATCTGTCATTTCATTTTGCAGTGACCATCTATGCCTGAGTTTTGTAGAGGATATGTTGTGAAAGCATATGCAAATTCATAGTGAAAATGACACTGGAAATTGCCTCTTATAAAATCATTAGAATGTGTATATTGAATGCATTGAATTGTGGTGATTGACTTTCACATTTGTATTTTCCTACCAAACAATGGTGTGTTGAATGAAAAAAGGCCTATTAACAATTATCATTTCACCTATTTCAAGTTACGTTTGTATGCGGGCCCCATCAAAATATCATGTGGGTCCGTTAGGAGGTGGTCCCTTTACCATCAACCTCATCACATTAAAATGTTCTCCACGTGCCCCATATTCCTTCATCAAACCATGCATATGAGTTAACCACATACCCCTTAAGCCTTCATCAAACCACGCGTACATGTTAACTTAACCGCGGGTTGCTGGGTAGCTTTAAGCCCTAAAGTCTTCATCTCTCACGGTTTTCTTCCTCATTTTCACCATTATTATCCATATAAGATTATACATATATATATCTAAATATATAATCTGATATATATATAAGATTACATATGTACAGTCTTATATAGATATATACCACCCATCATATTACATATGTTAAGGTCCATGTCATTTTCACCTTTATTATCCATATAAGATTATACATACATACATATATATATATGTATATATATATATATATATATATATATATATATATACAATCTTCTATAGATATATATCTATATAAGATATTAAGTTAATACTGCTTTTAAGTTCTCAACTACAGATAATAGAATATAGTTATGCATCAAAAATATCAAAATTTTCTCTCCATTAAAGAAAAATGTAACATTAAATTGTTAGTCAGTACTATGAAGTTCACTTTCCAATAAATAAAACTGAAACATTTAAAGTCTTAGTTGGAAATATTAAACAAATAATGCTATGGTTTCAGGCTTCAATGCTAGGGCATCTTGATTTACATTAAATAAGAGTTTAGGATCTAATATGATGCAGCCATTTGCAATTCTTAAGTTGTATATCAAGTAGGAACTTGGACAATGGATTTGTTTGAAGTCTAATTCATCATGATTGTATTTTATCATGTATGCCATAAGGATGTTTTTGCTCATTATGCTTATAAAATATCACCAAAATAGAATCATGGATGATCGTATAACAAGCTATTGTCAATGTGAAGACTCAAAACAGGTTAACATACTTTATCCAGAACGTTAAGAAGACTTTGATCGGGAATATGTTTTGATCAGTATTTGTCTTTTTGTAAATTGAGTTTGGTAATATACATAGTAATTCATGTTGCCATGATTGTATAATTCTAAGGTTTGGAAGGAAGGTACAAAAAAAGTTTGCATTGAATAAAGAGAAAGCACCTATGGGGGAAAATCCTTATGCAACTACCTTGAGCTTAGAGGAGAATGAATGTTTATTTCATACTTGGATATAAGCTAAAACAAGATCCTTTATTTACCAACAACAATAATGAAAGTTAGAAGAACCTAATAGCTTTGGATATTGGCCAGAGACTAAAGTTGCTTGGGAAAAGACATGATATGAATGGTGCTTTGCTGCAATGATGATTGACTCTAGATTATATGTTGAAAAGGATAACATCTCATAAACAAAAGAGGCCAGAAAGTTGAGTTTGTGAAATCCAAACAGAGAGAGTACAACCCCTAAATTATAAGCTTTAGACTTGGGGACAATTCACAACTTGTGTTGTATTTCAACAAATAGAACAAAATTGCAGTTATGGACTAAATTTAACTACATTTATACAGTAGCTGGAGCGGTTATCAATAGTGAGATATGATCAAAACTGGAGGGTTTAATGTGATATGTAAATAAGGTTTTTCCTGTGGTGATAATGTTGATAATTAGAGGTTAAAAGAGGCACCAAGATCTCTGAGGTCCTTTGAACATAAGTATTTTGATGTTGGTGCTGTGGATTTAGAAGATTTTTATTCCACTCAATGTTGCTATTTGTGGCTTCCATTATGTCTTTATTTATTTTTTAACTATTAGTATTCTGTCATTGATGGGTTGTGTGATGTGTGTCTTGGAAGGTGTTTGGAGGAATTCATGAGTTAGTGGTAGAGCATATGTGAATTGAAATATGATCCTTGTTTAATGATTTTCTAGTTGTTAAATATGTTTAATGATTTTCTAGTGCAACGTTGAATTTTACAATACTATTTATTTGCAATGTAAAATTTAAGGATATGAAATGGTTCCTTTCATCCTATTGATGGGTTTAGATCTCTGAGTCATTGTTGGTCCATCCAATATGAAATTAGAAACAAATATTTGGATAAAGTGGACTGTCTTGATGTTGCAATGTAATTGTGTAAGTGAGGCACAAGTAATATGATGTCTACCAATCAACCAAATTAGATGAGATTTAATCAAAACCCAAGTGAGTGCTACCAAAGGAGAATCATCATTTGAAGTGGTTCATATTGTGAATGATGGGGCTTGTGACTCATGATTTTATGGAATGGTATTAGTAGGCCTTAAATCAAAACCTCAAGCCATGAGGCGTAATGATTTCTTATCATTATCACTTCTACAGTGGGATCGAGGAAGGATGGGAAAGACAATGCCATTAATGAAAGGGTGAAAAGGAGACTAAGATAAGCAATCTCAGAGAGATGTACTTGGAGATGGGAGTAGCATACCATTAGGTGACCATTTCTCACCCAAATCCTCTCCAATGGCATTGGTCTAGTTCTGCCATGAAGAGAGCTATGGATGATTTTGACATATTCAGAAGATTCAAGACATTGACATGGAGACCTATGCAAAGTTTGGGAAGGTAAACGGTTTGGAGAAGAGACAACTGAACAGTCTAAGGAAAGTCGAGAGCTTCCAGACTGGTGAGAGGGGATTTTAGAATAATGTCAACAAAAATCCGCTCAAACATTGACGACGCCCAAAAACCACTGTTGAAAAAGCAATCTTGCAGGTGAAGAGAGGTGGAGATGTTTTCTGCAGCTCCATATAAATTAATTAGTAGCACTCACTTGGGTTTTGATTAAATGTTTAAATTTCATATAATAATTCACAAGGGTTCACTTGCCTACCAGTCGATAGTCACATGTAAATATAAATGATTACAATCAAACCCTTAATGGCATATACAAAATTGAGTTTTAAAAATGCCAATATGCACTCAAACACCGTTGAACCCAACAAAATTCCACTATTAAACAAGCAATCTTGTAGGTGAAGAGTGGTGGAGACGTTTTATGTAGCTCCATATAAGATTAAATGAAAAAATCTTTGAAGATTAAGTATCTTATTATATACCCAATAAATTTCATGATGATACTTGGTCAAAATTTCGTCAATGTCTTGTTTAAATCACATTACATGTGATTACTTCATAGAATAATGACAAAAAAAGGAATAGCAATCAAAAAGTCGATGACGTAGACATAATAATTCACGAGGAACTCATTTTTCTACCAGTCGGTAGTTACATGTAAATATAAATGATTACAATCAAACCCTTCATGCCATACACATAAATGATTTTTCATTTTTCTACCAGCTGACAGTCACATGTAAATATAAATGATTACAGTCAAACCCTTCATGCCATACACAAAAATGATTTTTAAAGACGCCAAAATGCACTCAAACACCATCGAACCCAACAAAATTCCACTGTTAAACAAGCAATCTTGTAGGTGAAGAGAGGTGGAGACGTTACCTGCAGCTGAAGGTCATCGCCGTGGTCGCAGAGCCAAAGTCAGTGGCGGGAGAGAGGATGTAGCGACGAACATTCTGGAAGGAAATCAGAGATGAAGACTTTAGGGCTTAAAGCTGCCCATCAACCCGTGGTTAAGTTAACATGTACGCGTGGTTTGATGAACGCTGAAGGGGTACGTGGTTAACTCATATGCATGGTTTGATGAAGGAATATGGGGTACGTGAAGAACATTTTAATGTAATGAGGTTGATGGTAAAGAGGCCACCTCCTAACGGACCCACGTGATATTTTGATGGGGCCCGCATACAAATGTAACTTGAAATAGGTGAAATGATAATTAGTAATAGGAATTTTTTATTTTTTTATTTTTTGGATTTGTAATGAACGCGTATAGGTGAAATAGTGAAGATGTAGGGGACGGAGGTTAAAAAACCCCTTTTTTGACCACCTTTCGCTTTATGACTTCCATAAGACGTGTTTGAAATACCTAGAAGCCAAAATTTTATTTTTAAGGTCCTAACTCGGTTACGAACAAGTCCAAAAAAAATATTGAAAATGGGCCTATTTTGCACTCTACAGGAATGCGCAAAGTTAGCCCTGTCAGCTACTGGTATGTTTCCCCTAACCTACCAAGCATATTTTCATGTAATATGTGTCCTTACATGATATCTAACATCAAATATTATATTAAACTAGAATGCAAAAAGCTACTATCTACCATATCATATCTAAATCATAGAGATCAAATATGTACTATTAGGGATTGACACTAAGCAACTCAAGCTTGATCCATATAGAGTTGAATATAGAGCACACCAAGGAGACTATTTGTAACACACTTGTAAATAGATTACATGCATGTTCAATATCCATTTCCTATTATTTATTGATTTGAAAGTAAAATATACTTATCTTTTACATTCAATTTTTGAAAATAGCTTTTCAATTTATCATCTCATTTGTTAATTTCCATTGTAACATCCTATTTGAATCTAAATTATTTATAGTTTCATTAAATCTTACATTTATATAACTAAATTTATTAGTTCCTACTGGGAACTATAGCGGAGGTTAAACAGTGATTATTCTAGGTTCGAATAGGCAATGACATTGCAAAATGTTTCAAAAAATTTGCTTGGTTTCTTATTTCCATCAGTAAAGCTGCATGATCTTTAGCGCAAATATTCGATTGAACTTTCCTGGTGCTGTTTCATTCGTTTTGCAGATGGCTTGCAGTGCATTCCCCGCTACCAATGCAAGAGAGCACACAAGTTCAGAGGAGCCTCCTGTAGATTGTTAGTTTGTTTAGACAGCTGGCGATTAGTGTTTTTCTATGTTAACGAGTTGCATGCAGAGGAGACGTGCTGGCCTGCAGGACATTCATTGCCAGATTCAATGATACCTAAAGGTTCTTGCATTTGTTCACGGTTTAAGTCAAGTTTGTTGTTGGAAAGGCCATTCTACTGGGTATGCTATTTGCAAATTTCCATTCTATCATAGTCTCATCTATCCTAGTTTTAAATGTTTTTATGCAAAACCCTTTAAGAATTACTATATTGCTGATGTAAGTTTCTTGTCAAGAGAATTCATTCTTCTTGGTCTATATTCAAAATTAGGTGTATTACACAGCTGAATTCAGTCACTCCTGTAAGGAGCCCATATCTTTAGTCATTGTCTTAGTATTAGAGCATTGTTAACAACCATCATATGTGGCTGAGTGCCGATCCTCCCTATATGTTAAATCCAGGTTCTTTACTTCCACACATCCAATGATCCCCATGTGAATTCAGGAAAAGTATAGATATAGCAGGTGGATAAACCACCTTAGCCGAAGTTTTTGAGAAAAAAGAGACTTCATATCTTCTGGGTAAAAATTCCACAGCCTAAGCCCCTTCAAGCAGAAGCAGGTCAGAGGAAACAAAAAAGTGCCAGAGATGTGGAGAACAAAATCCTGTAGGAAAAAATAACCTCATCAATCTTCCTTCAAAATATGGAAATTTTCTTCACCTGAAAGTTTTTTAAACTACGTGGTCCAAATTTCTGAATCTATGAGAAATCGTTTGATCCTATCAAATTGTTTCATAGACCCAGGCTCAGATGCCCCTACTTTCTTGTAAAAAAATTAACATCATAAATTCTCGCAAGTTTCTGCCATGGGGGGGTTACCATAGGCACATGGTTATATGGAAATCACATGGGTTCATTCTAAGGGCTCTTTTTATTTTAGAATTATGCTACTGTAACAGGATTACAATGTAAAAGATCTTGCAATAATAAAAGAGGTGGAAAATCCCAATAACATGACTTATGTTGAAGCTTGTGAATCATTTGCTAGAGCATGTTTAACTAACTGACTCCCCTGTTGTTCTTTTAACAGGATAGTCCTGGAATGAAATACCGTGTCATTGCAAAAGCTTTTGAAAAATTTACAGAACATCTGTAGAGAACCCTTGGATACACAGATATAGGAAATGCTTTAGATGTTTGATGCCAGAGGATGGAAATCCTCTCTTTTGGGACTGTAAGTTAGTTTGAATGTTATTTCTTACTAATGTTAATTATTATGGATCTTCTACATAGGTCATTATGTTAAACTTATTTATTTTAAGTTTTTAACAATTTTGTATTTATTAGCATGATATTATAGCTTGCATCTACAGATTATAATTCTAACATGGTCTGCAAGTGATACTGCCAAAGCAATCTAGACAAATGTTTTCCTTATTTGTTTTATATATTTCTATTTTGAGGTTTCTAATCATTTTCACATTTCACCAAGTTGCGTTGCCTACATTGTTATTATGTTTTTTACTGCAATTGCTAAGTGTGGGTCTACTGAATTACAACAAGGGCCCTAGGATTGCCGTTTATGTCAGATTGTATTATCACCATCATGTGTTGTATCTTGCTCTATGGTAAGTGGGAGCTTGCTCTATTGCAGTGGTCTATTGCTTCATTGTAATTCACAGTATGTCTCTACAAAGTGGTAGAATAATACTTAATTTGTTATCTTGCTCAATGCAACACTTGAAACACCTGTGCAACTTGCAAATGCAAGGAGCACAATGTTTGTATGAATGTTTGCTTACAATGAGTTGCTATTTTCAGTTTATTGGTAACCAACTTCTAAGGCTGCATATAATTTTGTTTCACTGTTAGATTAAAAACACAAGAAAACAATTTTCTAAGA
>VDFB02013064.1:111139-136465 GCA_007258455.2 Sequoia sempervirens | reverse complement strand
GCTGTAGTTAAGGAGATGGAAGCTAGATTGGGAGAGTACGAAAAGGAACAAATTTTTTAAATGATGAAGTCAATAAATTTTTCATGGAAAATGTGAAGTTGAAGGAACAATTGAAAGGAGCAAGCCCCTCACAAAACAAGGAAATAATGTTATACCAACGTCCTCCTGGTCCACCAGTTCATATAGAAAGTGCTTCTACTGAACAAGTGAGCATTCTTAGATAAGAGATTGAAGAGTTAAATAAAGCCAACAATGAGGTAACGAAGGAGTGAATAAGCTAATTGTGGATAAGTTGGAAAGTGTGTATGATTGCCATAGCTCATTGACATAGGAAATTGATCAGATGAAAACACATCTACCCATAGTGGATCCCCTTTTTAAGAACTGGTAGTCCATACACCACACATTGGTAACCTTATGTAGAATCTTACAAAGGAGTATTAAGGCTCCTACAACATTAAAACCTACATAGCAGATGGCCAAAATAGTTATAGATGAATTCCAATATATGCAAGGAGATTACCAAAAGATCATAACAAGAATAGATTCATTTCATGCTCTGAATAAGTGGTTTGTGCCAGAACTATTGAAAGATGATGACCACTTGAAGGACCTCAAGGAATGGAAGAGTGAATTTGGTTAGATTGTTCCACAGTGCATCACTCACATACAAAAGGATGGTGAGTTGAGTCTTGACAGGTTCAACTTAATCATGGATGGAGTAATAGCATTGGATGTTGGATATTCTAAGTTTATCATGGATGATAGGGCGTTACTAGACAACTGATGGAAGATTCACCTTGCAAATATATTGAAAATTCAAGAATACAAATGGCCACATGATTATACAATGTAAGAGTGGGAGCAGAGGTATATGGGTCCTCCCCTTGAATAGTAGGCCTTCAAGCTGTCACAGTGGAAGAACCACACATTCAGATACACTAATATGGAGAAAGGACCTTGAACAGATCTTTAGTGATCATGGGTGCCTTATGGAGATTAATGGACTATGGTGTCACGGGTGTTGCAGACTTCATTAGTTATCTACTTTCTCTATTTTATGTTTTAAGAAAAACTAATTTTTAGTTTAGTTTATACAAAGAGGCATGAATTTTGAAAAGATGCCATATTTTGTAACAATCTGAAGCTTGTTGCTTCTCTTATAAAAGAGAAATCAAGACTAAATTTTGATATCATCATCATAGGAATTTATAGAAACATATACAAGGAGACTTATGTTATATTGTAATACCTATTTGAAGCAATCAATGGACAAGAAGATTTAATCTGGTGCTCAAATTTTGGTCTCAATTATTTGTTCATAATATTGTGTATGATTGGATTTTTATGTATTTTAGGTTTGAATATAGGGGTATATTATGAATTGGTATCAATTATTTGTTCATAATCATTTATATTGCTGATTATATTGCATTGCACATCTTTCAAAATCAAAGCATTACTTCACATTGTATAACTAATAATTAGATGTTGATAGATGATGAAATTTCAATTACAATATAATTTTTACAAAGTTAACCTAAGCAGTTATGCAATTACTTCACATTGCATAACTAATAACTAGGAGCAGTTTCCAATTGCATTTGCTTGTCATGGAATTCCATGAGACCACATTTCTTTGAGGCATTTTTTCAAACAAATCACTGCCTTGTCTATGCTACCACATTTTTCATACACATTGTCTACCAAATCATTTTATCAAACAGTTCATTGCCTTGTTGCTATGGCTAAAATCCTAAAACAAGTGCTTTCAAATAAGCTATGGATGCTTGGAAAAAATATATCAAAGCATAATAGTAAGCAATAGCATAGACAAGGCAGTGAACTGGTTGAAAAATTGCCTCAAAGAAATGTGGTCTCATGGTGATGGAATTCCATGACAATCCATAAAATTTCGCTTGTCATGGAATTCTTCATGGCATTCCATCACTATGAGACCGCATTTCTTTAAGGAATTTATTCCAAAATTCATTGCCTTATCTATGCTACCACTTTTTTCATACATGTCTACCAAAGCATTTTATCAAATAGATCACTACCTTGCTACTATGGCTAAAAGCCTAAAACAAGTGATTTCAAACAAGCTATGGATGCTTGGAACAAAAATATCAAAGCATAATAGTAAGAAACAAGCTATGGTCTCATGGTTTTTTTTTGGCACAAAGATCAACATGATTTTATTTGTATTTTTTTGCAGGTTTTAAATGCATTTTTTTGGAAATTTTGCTGTTTGAAATGGGGAAAAATCTTTGTGGTAAGTTTTGTGCATTTTTTAATTGTAGGATTCTCACAATTAGTGAAAAGGTAGTGTTCATGAAGGAATGGAAAAGATGCATAGAGCCTTTGAATTATACCCATACTGTGCAATGGAATTGAATCATTTAGTAAACCATTTTTTTCTTCACAAGGCAACATTTTCTTTTGGGACAGTTGACTGAGATAGCTCTTGTTTCAACTAACCAGTTCCCTCTCATGAAATCTCATTCATATTATAATCTTGCAAGATCTTATCACAGTAAAGATGATTATGACACCACTGGCTGCTACTACATGGCGTTATTCAAGGAAATCCAAAGGCCGTAGGATTTTGCGGACATGTTCAATTGAAGTTGGGAGATCTTAAGAGTTCTCTCTCAAATTTTGAAAAGGTTCTGGAGGTTCACCCTGAGATGTGTGAGAGCTTAAAAGCTATACACCATATATATGCTCAACAAGGGCAAGCAGAGAAGGCTTTGGGAATTTTAAGAAAGGAAACTCGCATAGATCCACATGATGCCCATGTATTTATCAAGATGGGACGAGTTATTAATATCAACAAACCCCAATGCAGCCTTATATTCTCTTAAGACAATAAAATCTCTTCTAAAGTAGAGTAGAGAAGAAGTACCCATTGAATTGTTAAACAACATTGAGGTTCTTCATTTTTAGCGTGATGAACTAGAGTTGGCTCAACAAACTTTTATGGAGGCATTAGGAAATGGCATTTGGGTTGAATTCATAAATAAAAGCCCTAGTGCCAATTATGCAGGTTTTTTATGCGCTTTAAGGATATGGAATTCTTCCATTGACTAGAAGAAGGTGGTGTTTCACTTGAGTTACCATGGGATAAAGTCACAACAATATTTATTCTTGCTAGGTTGTTTGAACAACTACATGATACTAAAAAAACAAATCTTTTATATAGGCCAAAATTGTTCAAGTTTCTTGATTATATGGATGCATATCTATGTCTTGCAGCCATGGCTCGGGCTTAGAATGAGATCCAACTAAGCCTAGAATTGATTGGGGATGCACTTAAGGTGGATAGAAACTCATCAAATTATTTTATGTATGCTTGGCAACATGGAACTGGAAACATATGACTGGCTTAAAGAAAAAGAAACAATTAAAGTAGCATGCCAACTTATCTTGGTGAAGGAAACAAAACAAAATGTTGATGAAGAAAAAAGGATTTAGATGGAAAGGAGAAAGAAGAGGAAGAACTTTGATCGGTGATGCAACAAGAGGAGAAATTTGAATGTGTGAAGGAATTATGGAAGAGTAAGTGTAAGGACAAGGATGATGATGATGATGAGGTTGGTCAGTCTAAGAAGAAACAAAAGAAGGAAAAGAGGAAAAAGAAGAAGGATAAGGACCACAAGGCTTACGATTCTTATATGGAGGAACCTGATGTTGCAATGGAAGATGAGGCAAATTATATGAGTGATAAGGCACAAGATGATACAGAAAATTCCCAAGATCTTCTTGTAGCTACAAGTCTAGAAGACTCTAATGATGGCGAGAAAAATTCTCCAGTTTCAACAAAATCACGAACAAGACATGCATACTTTGATTCTAAAGATGATGAACCATTGCAGAAATAGAGTCTGAGAGAAGATGATCCATATGATGATGATGTCTAGGCTTCCTGAGCTTTAACCAAACCTAGCTCCTATTTTCCAAGACAAAAATCCCCAAGGCCCATGGGAAATGAATGATGAGTATTTGAGTTTCAATAGACTAAAATAGGTTGTCCATAAAAAACAAGAATGAGGAAAAATGAAAAGATATCATATAGATGATTCATTTGAGGTTTTTGATAAGATCTCATTTAACTATGCCAAATGGATTTGGAAGGGAAAAATCATATTTGATTGACTAAAATTTTGAGGTACCCTATCCATCGTCATTGTATGCATCATCTTCTCTTGGAATTTGTTGAAACTCAAATGCTCATCATTCATTTCCCATGGGCGTTGGGGATTTTTCTCTTGGAAAATAGGAGCTAGGTTTGGTTAAAGCTCAGGAAGCCTAGAAATCATCATCATATGGATCATCTTCTTTTGAAATTTGTTTCTGCAATGGTTCATCATCTTCAGAATCAGAGTATGCATGTCTCCTTCATGATTTTGTTGAAACTAGAGAATTTCTCTCCATCAGAGTCTTCTAGACCTGCAGTTGCAAGAAGTTATTGGGCATTTTATGCATCATATTGTGCCTTATCACTCATATAATTTTCCTCATCTTCCATGGAAACATCAAGTTCCTCCATATAATAATCATAAGCCTTGTGGTCCTTATCCTTCTTCTTTTTCTTCTTTTCCTTCTTTTTTTTCTTCTCAAACTGACCAGCCTCGTCATCGTCATCATCCTTGTCCTTACGCTTTCTCTTCCATAATTCCTCCACACATTCAAATTGCTCCTCTTGTTGCATCGCCTATTGAAGTTCTTCCTCTTGCTTTCTCCTTTCCATATGAATCCTTTGTTCTTCATCAAATTTTCATTTTGCTTCATCAGCCAAGACAAGTTGGTGTGCTACTTTAATTGTTTCTTTTTCTTTAAGCCAGTCATCTATTTTCAATTCCATGTTGCCAAACATACATAAAGCATTTGATGAGTTTTTATCCACCTTAAGTGCATCCCCAATCAATTCTAGGCTTGTGCATTGTAGAAATAGATTCCAAGAGAAGATGATGCATACAATGACGATGGATAAGCTACCTTAAAATTTTAGTCAATCAAATATGCATTGTCCCTTCCAAATCCATTTGACATAGTTAAATGAGATCTTATCAAAACCTCAAATGAATCATCTGTATGTTGTATTTTAATTTTTCCTCTTTGTTGTTTTTCATGGGAAACCTATTTTAGTCTTTATTTTAGAACATTTTTTGTGTCCTTCAATGTATTATGTTGGGTGATCCCACAATAATGGGTTACAGGTTTTTACCAAACTTGACATTAAAATCAGGATTTTTCACCAGACATTCACTTTCTTACACCTATAGTAGCTAAACCATTAAGGTTTTGAAGATGAATCAAACTACTTATTTGTTAGATATTTTATGTGGATTCTAATTATATTTAAAAAAAAAATCAAAAAAAGAATTGTGAATCATTTTATGTAATTTTTAATAACTTATTTTTTCTACTAATCAGCATTTTTAAAAAGTGATGTTTACTTCAGCCCACGCAACTTTTTTTATAGATAGGATAAAATTATAATTTTTAAAATAATTTTTTTTCACACCAATATCTAGGGAATGGATATTTTTTCATAATTTTTTGTTACATATATTTTTTTTAATTAATTTTCCAAGTCAACGTAATTATAATTTGGACAGAGGTGTACCCACATAACTTTTTTTGTATTCATTTGAATTAACTTTATTTTTTGTTGGAATAAGGAAATCAATACCTAGTGCACATGTATTTTTTAGAATTTTTTTTCTCTATTTTTCTATTTTTTCGTATGTGTGAAATAAAGAACTTGATGTTCATTGAAAATCCTACATTCACAAGAAATAAAAAATAAATATAATAATCAAATTAAACATATTTAAAATTATACTTTTTGGGAAGCTTATAATAAGGGTTGCAGGCTTACAAAACATAAATTTTAAATGAATTCATTTTATCACCCAAAAGGTAAATCAAAAGAGGTTTTTTATCAGCATTTTGATAGGTATAGAGGAGACTCGATTATAGGTATGGTTTAAATCTAACAAGGTTCTATCCAAGGGGGTTTGATCAATCTCTCTTTAATAAAAATAATTTAAATGGAACCTTGAAAGTCATAAATCATTGTATTTTCTAAAAATGTGTGATTTTAGGAAAAAATTAGGATGTCCCAAAAAGTGTAACCCATTATTATGGCAGCACCCTGCTTTATCTTTCTATTAGATTCTAGATTAAAAGAACCTATAATTAAAAATGGATTAATTCATCTATTTTTATTTTATAGTCCCAAATAGGTGGATTAAATTATTTTGTTGTTAAACAAATATTGTACAATGTAATGTCCCATTTTCAAAATGAAACCAAGTTGAAACTCAAATGCTCATCGTTCATTTCCCATGGGCCTTGGGGATTTTTCTCTTGGAAAATAGGAGTATAATAATAATTCAAGAGGATCTTAATGTCATAAAAGGGGGCCACTTAAGTGTTGGCACATAGACCATGAAATGTTTATGCTACAAATGGGGCAGCCATTGTGCTAGCTGAAAGAGGTCAATTTGATATTGCAAAGGAAATTTTTACACAGGTACAAGAAGCTGTTGCAGGAAACATGTTTGTTCAGATGCCTGATGTGTGGGTAAATCTAGCACATGTTTAATTTGCACAAGGATAGTTTGTGCTTGTAGTGAAAATGTTTATGCTACAAATGGGGCAGCCATTGTAAATTATTGGCATAGAGACCAAGAAATGATTATGTTGCAAATGGGGCAACCATTGTGCTAGCTAAAAGGGGTCAATTTGATATTGCAAAGGAAATCTTTACACAGGTACAAGAAGCTATTGTAGGAAACATCTTTGTTTAGATGCTTGATGTGTGAGTAAATCTAGGACATGTTTACTTTGCACAAGGAAGTTTGCGCTTGCAGTGAAAATGTATCAAAATTGTTTGAGAAAATTTTATTTTGGCACTGACACCCAAATTTTATTATATTTAGCTCAAACACATTATGAAGTAGAACAATGACAAGATTGTAAAAGAACATTATTAAGAGTAGTAGAACATTATTAAGTGTAGTAGATTGTAATGAGCATTTCAAATTTGTGTTTAATGTAATGAGGGTTTTGAATTACCTTTGAATTCACTACAGAGAGCATCCCCTAATCCGATTTCACTACAGAGGGCCTTGGAAAATTCAAATTTGTTGCCGCAAACTCTGACTTCCTTTCCCTTTCCCACCTTTTCAAAAGTCTCCAGGTCCTCTCCAAATACTTATCGCCATGCAAGTAGTTGCTATAATTGATCAAAACGAATCATGCCAGGCTAACGAATGAAGTGAGGTCACGAGGTCAAGCGAGATGAATGAATCTGTAATGAAAGTGAATAATTGTGCCAATACATCATGCCAATAATTGGCCGAATTGTTTTTTAAAAGAAAATTATAATTTGGATTTGATGACTAACTATTTAGTCATTTTTATTTTTTGTGACTAAATATTTTTTTAGTCAACGACCAAATTATTCATTTATTTACTCATTTATAACCGAGCTACAAAAAATGAGTAGAATTTAGTCATTTTTAGTTGTTGTGACTAAATTTTTTATTCACCTAGTCATTTATTTGCCAAATTCTACTAGTGAAACATGGTCTTGCATAGCTTTCTCCATTCATTTGCAAGTACCCACTCTACTATTCATTTTCTTTCCAACTCTATGTAGCTCTCTATCTTCAACACTACCCCATTTGCAAGCCTCTTTTGATGATTAAAAATATTTATTTTTTATTGTTTTAATAGCCTCCAAGATTGGATTGCTTCCCCTTAATCTCCCACACTCTCTTCTCCCTTCATGACTTCTCTCCTTCCTCCTTCTATGTTGCCTCCAATCTCTTTATATTTTGTTATTTTATTTTTCATTTTTTTCTTCAATTTCTATTATGAAAAGATGCCTCTAATATCTATCTAAATCAGCAAATAAACAAAGTGCAAATTACGATGATTAAACACCTTTTTGAGCTCACAAACATTTTTTTTCCATTTTCAAATTCAAACACCCCAACCTTTTTTATGGAATGGAAAGATGAAATATAAAGGAAGAAAACCCAATGATTTAATTGCCACAAAATCTATAATTCTATCATTCCAAAATAATTTAATTGAATTGGTGCTTTGGAAATGCACAGTTGGAGCCGAAAAGTGACTTTTGATGTAATTTTTGCCTGGAAGCTCCGTTTTGTTTGAAAAATAGCCAAGATAAGAAATATACCATTATGATGCTTCCCTCCAAAATATTTTTCTCCAGTCTCTATAATTTTTTAAAAATTAAAAATTTCTATAAAACTACCTATAGAGTCTTAAAACAGTGATTTGGAAAAAATTCAAATCTCATAATTCTAACCACACAGGAGACTTCCCAATGTTGAGAGATGCTTAAAAATACCAAAATAATCCATAATTAAACTAAAAATATTTTTGGGTGATGCAAGATCATCTGTGGTGATCCTATTTATAGAAAAGCTACCTTAGACCAAACTTTAAAATAAATTGTCCAACTTCTATTCCTTGGATGGAACTCAATTCTTAAACAAGCTACCTTCTATGTTCTTTTGATAAAAAGGAATACAAAAGTAGCTTTAGAAGAACCAATTGAGTTAGAAGATTAGTAGAATATTTTTTCATCTAAGTACTAGTAAAAGTTCCACCTTTTTTTTAGACTGCAAGAATCAGAATCAAGTAGTCACCCAACTATAAATAGTAGTGCGCTTTGGTAAAAAAAATTCATGTGACCGGTGATGATGTCGCGACACACCCTTTGGTTCCATGGGGATGGTGGGGAGACTAGACCTCTTGACCTCTTGCCTGCATAGTAAAGTTCCACCTTATTAGTTGATAATCAATCTATTTAATTCTTACCAAAGGCTCCCAATTTCAAAAACATAAGAGTGGTCAAGATCCACCTCATCCCCCTTCTACTATTGTTGTTTCTGCCTAGTGGCTTTTTTTTTATGTTTTATGATTTAGGTGTTGGCCCCATATGGACTCTAGGGGTGTGACTTTATATCCACCCACCTTTTTGTAAATATGTGAAATTATTTATTATAAATGATAAAGCTAACACTTATTCTTTAGAAAAGGAAGAGAAAATCACATTAAAGATCACGTGCACTTCACTCAAGGGAAATTATTCCATCATAAAATTTCTCTCCAATTATGTCCATTTGATTATCAAGTGGAAGATATACTATGATCAAGAAGAAATAGGTTGGAATCTCAACAATCACATACCAAACCTCTATTTAGTTCCAAATTAATCAAATTAAAATCAATTCTTGGCCAAGTAGGTAATGCCATTGAAGGGGAATGTGCATGGCTAAATCTTGGATGTAAGACCTAACATGAATACCATAAGGCCTTTACACATTATATGTATAAGTCCTTCAAACATATTGTAAAATTCTTCTTTTTGTAATTCTTTTGCATATAAAAGCATTGTAATGAATGTAGGGGAGGATGCTTGAGGATTCTTGAACTCTAATAAAAACTTTAGAAGGCCTTAAAAGTTCCTTTTTTTTAAAACACTGCTATATAAATTATGAAAAGATGACTTTCATGTAGTTTAAAATGCATGATCTTCATTTTGGTATATATTTGTGTCCCTATTTAGGAGACCTATATAAATGGGGTGCTTCATTTCTCATTTATATAAATTGGCAAGTGATGTCCCCTATTAACATTAAGGGGCAGTGTTAGAACATAATGTTATTAGAGACCATACTCTTATAGCATGTATATATTATTCTAGTATAAGGTTATAAATATCTATGCATATTATGTACTTTATAAAACATATACCATTTAAATAATTAAATATTATAACAAACTATTACATTATTAATTATTTATAAAATAGAAGCTTTGAATAGGTGTAAACTATAGAATAAGCCTCAAGTTTTGTGGATTTTTGGTCCTCAATTGGTTTTGTGGGATGTCAACCTCCAACTGTCCTTGTGGGATTTTTACTTCCAACTTCCTTTGTGCAAACTATTTGTGGGGAATTTGTCTTCATTGGGTATGTGTGGGCTATTTGCATCAAAAGGGATACCGACCACACCTCTTGAATATGTAAACTCCATCTCATTCCTCTCCACACTATCCTTTTGTCAATCTAATCATTTTGGGTAGTGGTAGCCACTACCAACTTGGTTGTAAGAAGGGAATTATATAATAGTGGATAGAAAGAGACGGAGTTAAGGTTACACGGTATTCAAAATAGGGTATATGCTTAATAGATTTAGGTTAGAGATTATATAGGTCTTGTATTATATTGTTTAATTTCATAATATTGTGTTTATACATTTAAAAATATGAATTTGTTATTAAATATGATGATATTGTACATTTGAATATTGTTATACATAATTTAAAGAAAAAATATTCAAGAAAAATCAACCATTTCATGAATTAAAGATTAAAAAAGGCCATTTTCAACCCCTCTTATGATTTTATATTAGTTTAGATTTGATTATGTAGAACTGAAACATTAGATTTAAATAATTGACTAGTCAAGAAAGCTGGAAAAAAATTGTACTCATTCAACATGGCCACATGTGCTTCCTAGGTTGCATAACGACCGGGTCTTCTCCACTATTCTCTGTAGTATAATATTTCTCTAGTTGACCTTAAGAAAGAACTCTGCATTGAACTGTAAATCGGTGTGTAATTCATGTTACTGACAATTTATATAACGCGATTTGTGGGCGATTACAGTACGCCTCTCTTTGTGGTGTCATGTGAAAATAACCCTTTTGCTATTTGGGAAGGGTCAGTCAATGGAATCAATTTTGGTCGGTCAATGGGAATTTTCTAGATGAATGTTAGACTGAAAGAAATTCTAATGGAGGCAGAATGGAGATGGAAATCTTAGGTTTTGGTTTGGACTCTTTCTGCATTTGCGTAGCAACTACATCTCTCAGAATTGAAATTGGATTCACACTCATATAATTGAATGGCGGACCCCGCGTCGACTTGCTAATTTATCTGGTCAATACAAACTTGAATCTTGTCCGTCAATGGCAGCTTCTCGATCTTCTAGATGAAAAGTAGCTTCTCTATTAGTTCAAACATGGATTTTGTACGCGAAAGGCAACTTCTCCGTTAGTTCAAAAAATGGTTCTTTTATTGGAAGGCAACTTCTCTGTTAGTTCAGGGGACGCAATGTTTAAAAGAATGGAGATCACGTTGAGCTCTGACAATGGAGAACATGGAGGATTTCGAGGCAGTATTTGCAGGGATCGAAACAGCACTTGCAGAGATCGAGCGGCTGAAGGAGATAAACGATCGCCTCATGCGAGAAAGGGATGATGCAATTTTAAAGCTTCAAGATTACTTGGAGTCGAGACCGCGGATCGAAACCTTGCCCTCTTCCTCGGCTAATCTTCTTTACAGAAAATACTCTCTCAACGAAATCAAATCTGCCACTGGCAACTTCTCAGAGCATTTGAAAGTAGGGGAAGGATTGTACGGCATCGTATACAGAGGTGAAATAGAGGAGACTGCTGTTGCAGTGAAGATTAGGAGAGATGATGGCTTCAGTCTAGATCAGGAAATATTTCATCACCAGGTATACACCTATCAAATTACTTTACCATCAGTATCCTTCTTCTTTATTGTACAGGCAAACAATCAAGCTAGAGGGATAACCAGTAGCAGTTGTAACAACTGTATTAGTTATAACAATACACTCTACCATAACAGATTAGTTGTAACAACTGTATCAGTTCTAACAATCCCCTGTGTCAGATAGGATATTGACTTAGTAGTTATAGCAACTATATTAGTTAGAATGCCTACTACTAGTTACCTCTTTATAATGCTGATTGGGGTAAAGAGTATTAGTTAGAATAGCCAACACAATACATATGGTACCATTTCAGTGATATGTCTATAAATTAAAAGAAAAACTGCTTCATATTTGTGATATGTCTATAAATTAAAAGAAACTTGCTTTATATTTTATATTACTTATGTTACAAATAGATGGGATAAGGAAATAATCAAATCTATGGGCCTCCAATTCTTGTTGAATGTCTTCTGGTAATTTTATCTTCTTTAGTAATCTAGGTATCTTTTCGTGGCTTGAGGCAAATTCAACACCAGCAATTCGCCTCTAACAATTCATTGCCAACAATATCATGAAAAATTTATCTCTAGAAAAATTCACCACCAGCAATTTCGTAATTGTATATGTGATGAATTATCCACCGATGAATTGTTGGAGGTAAATTGTTGACGGTAAATTGCTTGTGGTGAATTTTCCTAAAGCCCATTTCGTTTATAGTTTTCACTTCAAGCATTATATATTAGTTTACTTTTAACTACAAGGTTATTTTGACAGATGAATGTGTTAAGGGACATTAAACATCCTCATTTGGTGAGGGTTGTGGGAGAATGTTTGGATAGAGGATGTATTGTGTATGAATATATTGTTAATGGAAGCTTGGCAGATCATCTATCTCGCCAAAATAACTCTTCAACGCTGCTCTGGCATGTCAGAGTTCGCATTGCTAGTGAAGTTTGCTCAGCATTACACTTCCTTCATAGTTTAAAGCCAAATAGAATTCTTAACTGCAATTTGAAGCCCGAAAACATTTTGCTAGATGAATTTTATACTAGTAAGATCAGCGATGTAGGTCTGACAAGTCTTCTACCTCAAGATTTTCCCATACAAGGCAATACATCCTACATGGATCCAGACTATCTCAGAACTGATGAATTCACAGACAAATCAGATGTTTATAGCTTGGGAATCATTATTCTTCAACTTCTCACAGGCAAACAGGCTCGTGGATTGGTGACAAAAGTTACAAAATCACTAGAAACTGGAGATTTGAATGAGTTGCTAGATCCTTTAGCTGGGGAATGGCCCATTGATCAAGCTTTACAACTAGCATATCTTGCCCTTGATTGTACAGCAGTCAATCGACAAGATAGGCCTGATCTTCATCCCACTCTCACTAAAACTCTCGATGAACTTCAAGTTATTGCCTCAACAGTTGTTCAGCCTGCCCCAACAATTGTTCAACCTGCCTCAAGAATTGTTCAGCCTGCCCCAACAATTGTTCAGCCTGCTCAAGAAAGACAAGTTCCTAGCTTCTTCATATGTCCCATCTCTCAAGTAAGTCTCCTCTCTGTTTTTTTTTGGGGGGGTATCCTTACAACTTTCAGACAAAAAAAAAAAACATTTTTTTTAAGTAATGGATTGGCATATTTTGTAGGAGCTCATGGAAGATCCTCACTTTGCTGCGGATGGATTTACTTATGAATTGGAGGCAATCAAGGAATGGCTTGATTCTGATCACAACACCTCTCCAATGACAAATTTGAGACTAGATCACACCAATCTTCTTCCAAACCGTTCTCTTAAATCCGCCATTCAAGAGTGGAAAGAAGCCAGTTAACCTCTAGGCTTAACATCTTTGATTATTGAACATTTTTGAAAGGTATAAAAATAATAATTTAGATTTTTATGATGCATGAAAATACCTTTTTCCTGATGTATAAAAAAATTAGATGTAATTGATTTGTATTTATATTTAAATGTTCTTCCCCAATTATACTGTTCTAGGTGTTCTTTACTTTTGAATTGTCATTTTTTATTGAACTGTATTTTTTTAAATTAAAAAAAAAAATCAGAACATAATATAAAAATTAAATTTTCTTGGTGATATCATCATCATCACATAAAAAAATAATTCTTTTATTAAAATTAATTTAATTAATTTGAAATTTTACATCATTGCATTTTATAAATAATCACTTGTCAAATTGGTCTTGGTTCAATCTTTATTTATTTAGTAGCTCTATTTATAAAATTATCACGCTTATGTCATTAATTTGTTAACATGAAAATGAATATTAGAAACATAGAGATGTGGCTATTCTATTTTTCATGATTACCCATAATTTTGTTAGTGAATATAAACTCATGTACCATGTTTCAAATAGTTTATAGAATCTAAATAATTATTGCTCACATTCTTTTTCAAATTCATATTTAAAGTATAAATTGAATAGCCATCAATTTATGTTTTATGATGTGTGGGAACATGGAAGTGTGGTTATTTTCTTTTTCACCATTTTCACAATTTTTTTGGTTGGAAAATAAATTCATGTACTATATTTCAAACAATTTATAGAATCTAAATAAGTATCATCCACACAATTTTTTATATTCAAATTGAAAGTATAAAGTGTGGCCATGATGTGCTTATCTCAAATTATTTTTTACATTAATTAGATTTATAGAAGCTATTATTGCATTAAATTAGAACAATTTTAATATAAACTATATAAAGATAAAAAAAATATGTAAATATAACATGTAATCCTATCATCAATCTATTACACCCACCACTAATATTTATTATCATCATCCCAACTTATATTTGAAATTGATGTACAAATCATGAATCTTAATTTTTTATGGTTTAATCAAATCAAATCATATCTATTACCAAAAATTAAATACATATTAATTCATAGGTATAGAGAAAATAAAAAATAAATGTCATGATTATCAATCGGTTTAATGCTTCAAGATAATTTTAATTAAATGTTAATCAAAATTTAAATAATTCTTTAGGTTGTTCATATATATAACTTACTTTTTCTCATTTTTGAAGGCCAATTATGTTAGGACGAAGACATCATTTACCTTGAAATGAAATGAAATGAAATGAAATGAAAAATTTTAATGACGTCCACGAGGCCAAAGAAGCCTAAGGGACCCAAGACCAGCACAAGAGCCACCCATAAAAGGCCCTAAGCAGATTGTAAACTCCGTTCAAGATCAGCCCTCCTGCAGTGAATTTTGATGATGAAGTTTGCAACTTTGTCTAACCTTGATTCTTCAAACAGAGTATTTAAATTATCGACCTGCACGGTGACCCCATAACTAGCCCGGATGTCTTTATACGCTGAACACTCCATGGTGAAATGCCATTCCGTCTCCACCATACCCATGTTACAAAAACGACATTTTCTATTTTCCCACTCCTCTTTAGGAACCACCCACCTGCCCGTTTCGCACCTAAGATGATGCGAACTAGTACGCAATTGGGCAATCAACATTTTTGCTTTCCATTTGATATTCGCGCCTATATAGGCCTTTTCTTCGTGATCCCTCGTGGGATTGAATTCTTTGATATAGTAATCCTTTTTGCGTCCTGCTTTTTTCATCCATATAGCATATTTAAATTTTTCTCTCACATATTTTTTTATTTCTTCATTTGTGTTTGGGCATTCATGCATCTCAACATCCCATTTTTTCATCCATTTGATATTTTGTTTCATCCAGGTGTTCTTTCTTCTAGTTAGCTCTTCTTTCATGATTAACTTAGGCCACCGATGACTCCATATTCTGGACCTTCTTTAGGTAGCTTAATAACCGAATCATCGTCGAGGCCTCCAAGGGAAAAGTACCGGTCTCAGCCAATAAAATCTCATAGGGCACTGTAGTCTTAAGCTTGAGGCTGCTTATAATTAGATGTTTTTGTATTCTTTCCACTTGTCTCCATTTCTGGTCTGACATATTGCTGCCCCAAATTTCACACCCATATAGAATCACCGGAGTGACAAGAAGCCCAAAAAGCGTTCTTTTAGTTTTCCAATCCCATAATTCAGCATTTCTACATCTATTTTAGCTTGCAGGTTTAATTCAGCATTTTAAAATCTTATGTATATCTTATGTGTCTCCAACACTTTTGGAAGGTGTACTTGGATGCTTGAGGTGTAATTGGAGAAACAATTTATAATTTAAATTACCTTGGATTCTTGGTATTTGTTGTTGTATGCATTCATGAAGGAGGTGGAGCACAATTATTGTAGTTACAAACTTACAATTGACTTTGAGGTCATTAAAGGCATGTAGACACCCCAAATTAACCATTATTTTTTATCAGATCGAGCTTTAAAACCTTTATTTTATAAAAAAAAACTAGCTGAGAAGTATGAAAGATCAACATGTGTCCCTTCAATAGGTAAAAACTTTACACTTGTCACCTTCCTACGATTCCATGGCTAAAAAATGCTCTGCGGAATGGCAGAAAGCCATTGAATCAATGGTGGGTCTGCAAATGGTTCCGATGCTACCAATAGTGCTTGATATGCCACATGGTGTGGTGGGGTCCGCAAATGGTTCCGCTGCTACCAGCAGTGCTTGATATGCCATGTGGCGCCATTTCCACGCTTAAGAGGCTCCGCGGAACGGTCGGATGCTTCAAATTTCGCTTCTTGGATTTGGTGGGGCCCTCAATAGGGTCCCACAGTAGTGTATAACTCAAAACCTACCACGTCTCATTATTTTCGCGGTTCCGCAGACAACCTTTGCCATAGTGAAAAACTCCGTGCGAAACTGCAGAAACCTATAAAATAATGTAAGTTGTCGGTGTTGGATTGGTTTTGCGGGCTTTTACTTGAATAATTTATTCATGTGGGGACGAGGCGTGAACAACTTACAATATAATTTGAGTATGTGCGTTTGAATCAACTTAACGTGACTAGGGAAAGAGGGGCCAACTTTGTGAAGACGCGGGCATTAGACTTAAGCATTTGATAAAACATTTTAGCTTGCAGGTTCAATCGGCAACATTAGGAATAAAGGGTTGGTAAGCGGATGATGCATAAGACATAACATTGTCACTTAACATACCGGTAACGTGTAAATAAAGGTCAATGCAAGATTATAACAAAAACGCAAGGAGCAACGAATGCTAGGGTTTTAGAAGGGCTTTTACCTACTAGTAATCGCACCTTCGTGTGCAATGGGTACGTCGAAGATGTGTGGAGATGAATATTTTAATATATGGTATTGTATTTGAATTATAGAAATTGTTAAATATGAAGTGTTGAAGTTTTATAAATAAATGAAGTTATGCAAATATAATTTATTGTCACTTCATTTTAATTAAGAGAATATGATTTTGAACTACAAATTCAACGGTGCAGCCACATCTGCTATACAGATTTGACATTCAAGAACCAGTATTGAGATTTGACTTTACAGTAGGTATTGGAAGAATAGGTCTGGCAACCATTGAATTTGCAGCTTCAGTAGTAGTTGGTTTACAAAAGAATTAAAAATGACTTGTAGTTAAAAATCATATTTTCTTAATTAAAATGAAATGATAATAAAATATATGTGCATTACTTAATTTATTTAAAAAAATTTGACACTTCACAATTTACAATTTCTAAAAAGAAAAGAATCAATTGAATATCTGAAAACTATATTTCTAACTAATTTCTACAATCTTGAATTAGAGATGGCAAGACTGTTTGATCTTCACCAACATAAGGATATTATAATTTTCAGTTTTAATCTTAGTAACCAAATACAAATGTTGACAAGGAAAATTAAAAGCAAAAAATTTACAGATTGTTGAAAAAGAAAAGAATCCATTGAATTTTTGAAAACTGTATTTGTGACTAATTTCTTATAAAAATTTATGATTTTTTTGAGTAAGAAAAGTTTCAGTACAAGAAAAATGTGTTCATGGTAAATCAATCTAGTGGGCAGCCTATGATGAATGAGTTGAAGCCACAACTACTAAATCAAGCAATTTGTATTGTTTGACACTTTGTCTATCGCTTTGCATGAAATCTGAATTTTGAGCGTTGCTTGAGATTTTGAATAGGTGTTTGATGTTTTTTGTTCAGTTTGGTATTTGTAAAACAATTGTATAAAATGATAGTAGGGGCTCTTGTTTTATTTTCCAAATCAATGAGATACAGCACATGTAAGTATGGGCATTCCATATCTTGGACATATGAACATGGACAATGCTAGAGACTTCATGAGTTTCCTTGTATTTCAATAACAGTAGTGCACTAAAAACATAAACATCAAGGACTGCAATATCAATAGAATGATAATTATTTCACTACGATTTCTTAGCCAAGCATTGGCATTACACAGCAATAGTAGAAAGGCTATAACAACAGTATGATATATATAAATTTCTGAGTGCAACTAAGACTGTAATTCATGAACAGCAACTCATATTCTCAGTTTGACATTCCTCCCAACTAATACAAAATATTTTCTAGTCACTAGTGATCAGATTTCTCACTGGAAACAAACCCACAATATAACAGCAACTTATAGAGTGTTACAAAGTAATTCTTGACTGCTAATAGACAGATTTTAACCCATAACAATCTCAGAAGTTATTTAGCAACTTACAAATTACTCCAGTACTCAGCAGGTAGCAAAAATATGACAAAGTAATGAATCAATTAGACTTGGAATAAGTGTCTGGAAACATGGAGTGTGACTGAAAGTGCCCAGTTTATGATTGATAACTGCTAAATTTCCATCACAGTTTACGAAATGCTGACTAATATTCTTGTTCAAATTTCTTTTACTTAATATATGCCTAAAGCTAACGATGCAGGTGAGATTTTCTTTGTATGTCATGGGATTAGGTAAAACATGATGATTATTTAATTACACAAAGAAAGCAATAAAAGATATAATGTTCCTTCACCCCCAATTTTGGAAAATGCAAAAGTATACACAAGGCATGTCAACTGTTTGACAGAATGACTAAGACAAAGTGTTGTGAACCGTTTGACTGAATGACTCAGAAAAAGCTTTTTCTGAAATGTAATGATTGCAGGTTATGCACAAAATGGATTTATTGAAGAGGCTTTAGAACCTTTCAAGCAGATGGAGACGGTGGGGGTAAAGTCAAGTTTGATAGCCTTTTCCAGTGCCCACTCAGCCTGCACGGGAGCTTTCGAACAGAGTATGGACATTCAACCGGAGGGCCTCCTACCCCCGGCTCTGACTATATCTTAGTTTCATTCTGATAGAGAGTTCCCCTCCTCACTTGAATATATACTATGGAAATTTATGTATAAAATAAATGCCCTGGTTTCTCATTGCCATCGTTGTGTGCAAGGGAAGTGGTCGGCGGTGAACTACTCCTAAAGATTTGGCTCAGCTGGACGAATGTATTCAGAACCCTGATATTGACAGGTACGATGTTATTAGGTTTGAATGTCTTGATTTGGTGGATGAATTATCTGTGGAGGCTTCTATACTTGTGGGCGAATTGAAAAGGATTGGATGATTTATTGCAAGAAAGTGGAGAACAGGGCTAAAGTCAAAGAGGGAAAGAATTTTAGAATTTGTAGTAAGAAGGAAGAATTATGCGAAGGGTTGCGAATATTCTTGGGCTGGAGAAGCCATCTGTTGTTTACTTGGCCCTGGGAGATGATGTTTTGGAGGACAGGACTTTGCTGCCCAGAAAACCACGCTTGAAAGTTTTCCATTCAGTTCTATGTATTAATGAAGCATCTGTCACTGGAGGAGAATTAAACGAGGGTTCAACACATCTCATTAGATTTGCATTGCATTGAATCGCATTACATCACATTTGAGTTTTCAATCATGGGAGGCCTAATGGTAGCTTTTGCTTTTGCTTGTTATTACTTGTAGGTTGGGCCTTTCCTTTTTAACTAAGTGGTGCATTGAATCGCATTACATCACATTTGAGTTTTCAATCGAGGAAGGCCTAAAGGTAGCTTTTGCTTTTGCTTGTTATTACTTCATAATAATTCACAATGGGCACGCCGAAGTGTTGTGGAAGGTCAATTAGGGTAAATTTTGATTATTATTTTTTACAATTTGTGTACATGAGGTCAATTGGTAAAGAGAGATATAGAGATAGATAGAGGGAGAGAGATGGAGAGATAATGAGTTAGAGATAGAGGGAGATATGGAAGAAGAAACATAGAGATAGAGATAGATGAGGCAAAGAGATATCAATATAGAGGTGAGGAAGAGATAAAGGGAAAAAGAGTGGGAGAGAGAGATGGATGGATAGAGAGGAGACACCCACACTCTATGAAATTTATTGCATGATGGATGCTTGCACTATATTTCACCACATCAATATAATGCTCATGTTCATGCTCGTATTCATGTTCATGGTCATTACTACATGATTATGGTTATGGCCATGGTGATGTTCATGATCATGGTTATGGTTATGGTTATGATTGTGATCATGACCATGATTATGAAGATGATTTGTGAAATATTTTTGTCATTGTTTGTGTCTAAATTCTATTATGTTTTCACTTGTTTTTCATACTTGAATGTATTGGTTTGTATATTTATAATATTATTATTATAAATGTAATTAAATTAAAGTTAGCTTCAAAAGTATATTATATTATAGTTATATAATACTATAGTGTATATTATAATGTATAATTTTAAGATTATATCTAATTATTAATTTATTACTAATAATAACTACATAGATTTAGTATTGTTTTATATTATTTTATTATAAATATATTTAATCTATGTATAATCTTATAGTTGTATAATATTATTGTGTATATATAATATGTTTGTAAATTTTATGATTATGTTTCATTATAATATCAAATTTAAAAATAGCTTCAAAAGAATGATCTATTTATTACATGTGGAGAAGGAAAAAGGCGATGGTCAAATCCAATGGTGTACAAGGTTTTGATCGTCTTGCATATGCCTCTGAGCCACTATAAACCTTTGTTCCTAAAAACAACCGAATGTTATTCAAAGAGTCTTACATGTTTAAAGAAGATTTTGAATCATTGATTCGGAAAAATAGATCATTAAAATAAATATAATATAAATAAATTAATATAATACTCCCAATACTACCTAACGTTAAAACTAATTACTTTCATATTTAAAACCAATAAAGTGGGTCCCACTCCTACTAAGAAAAGCTGGCCCTCACTCATACGTTTAAAGGATAAAGACAATACGTGTGAATAAGTAGGACACCCTGGAACTATGTGTGGAGAAATTTACGGAGGGAATAAAATGGAAGGAGTCTTTTATTCTTTTTTTCACCGTAGAAGTTGATCGACGGCTATGGACGGTTCAACCGTACGTATTTCAATTAATTCTATTAATATTAATCAGACACATTATCATAAATATATCATTGCATATCAGATACAGTGAATTATATTCAAGATGCACATTCATAACTTGATTTGAAATTCCATTTCTTCTCTTACAAAATAAACACAGACACACACACGATGGTAACTGTTAAAAACACAAGCAAGACATCAGTTTAAGCTTGATTTTTTCTCCCTGGACAAGGATCTCAAGGTTGAAATATGTTTGAAATAGAAGTGAGTTAAAATTTGCTACTTTGCTCTGTAGGACCGTGTCTTTTCTTTGGTGGTAAGAGTGTTTTTTTTCTCTTGTATGACAACAATTGATAGTTTTTGGCTTCAAAAACTAGGTGTTTTAAAAAGTTTTTAAACATTTATTTTGGTATACGATTCTATTGTAAAGACATCCCATTTTTTTTGTTCGTCACTGGTCTGATTATCTTACAAATTCCACTGTACATTTTTGCCTTGTGGATTTGGCTACCCATTCATGGCACTGTTGCCTGCTTGGAAAGGGGAAAACAGATCAAGCCCTTTCAGAAAATCCAATCGCGCATGCATGTATATTCTATGAATGAGCTGAGATGATAGCAGGAGTCTTTGTAGTGTGGCAGAGAATTGTTTCATCAAGTATAACAACACCAAAACCTATATAGAGAGGATTATGATATACAAAAGTGAAAGCCTACCCGAACTATGCAATTGTACCTCTGTTCTCATCAGTCCAGGCATACTACTTGTATATTACTATAAATTCTTAGGGTCTCAACTTCATGGAAAAATTAGAGTTAAATATGGTAAGATATAGCAAAAAAATATGAAAGATTTAAATTGGTAAAAAAGATATTGGAAACAATTCCAGTTAAATATGGTAAGATATAGCAGAAAAATATGGAAAATTTAAACTGGGAGAAAGATATTAGAAACAGGTAATTGTAAAACAATGATGGAAAGTAGCGAATACCTGATTTCTTCTTCACTGTCTGATAGTTTCCAAACTGTTCTTCTGCAATCCTTGTTTTAATAAGCTCTGTGTAATGGTCGTTGTTGGTAGATGTAGCAGATTTGTGGTTTTTTTATTTTTACAAGTAAAGTTATATTTGTAGGAGAAAAAAGGCGGTGAAAAATTTCCCTAGCATGGTGCATTAATGGAGTTAAAATATCCCAGTCAACCACTTGTATCCTAAGCATAAATGCATTTATGAAAGGCGCTGTGAAAAATATCCTGTCTCTGCTCATTTTTGTCTTCATAATTGTCTTGTTTATGCTTGAAAGACAGTGAAAACACCAACTCTTGCACAACTATCATGCTTGCGGTCGCAACATAAGCCCAAGACCAAATATCATAGCATTCACAAAGAGAGCTTGCCTTTTTATGTTGGTTACTTACCCTCCACGATATACTTTTGGCTCTCTACAGTGTTAAAAGTAAAACCCATCCTACAAAATGCTCTACAAATTGCCCGCAACTATTATATTACTTCTGGACATTTTAGTTTCTGGTCCCCTAAAGTCAGCAGGGGAACTTGTTACTGGAGTGCGCCGGAAGTCTTCCAATATCCCCAAGAAGGTTTTTCTAACGGGAATGCAGCCCTTTGAGGGAGTGGATACCAGGAATGTCTACGGACTGATAATACAAAACAAAAGGCCGAAATTACAATACAACGATGGCAAGGTAGACACGAAATGGATTTGCTTAAAAAAAAAGGCTAGAAAATTTGAAGCAGATGCAAATGGTTTCTGTAATGCAGAAGGTTAAAAAAATACAATAAACTGAAATCATGGGAAGTGGCTCACCTACAGATTCTGCAAAAATTGTGTCGACCTGTCAATGATGCCAATGAGAGAAAATGGGCATAGGTCGCAGCAAATTTTCAGGAAACCCCAAGTTGTGTACGGTTGCTGCTTAATCTTGCTGCTTCAATCTATCACAGTAAAGGGGCAAAAAGCACTAGCGGCGGGGGAAGCAATAAAATATGGAGTGGAAACTATTAACGGTAAGAGAAATGCGACTTACCTCAAGATTCTGCAAAAATCTTTGTTGATGTCGCTGATAAAAAAGGAAGTCACGAAAGTAGGCCAGATATTGACATAAGGCAGATATTTATTTATAAGGAATTTTCTGATTTTGAGTTGCTGAGGATTTAAAAGCTCGGCCGCACACAAATTCTCCAGCAGCTGTGATACACCAGATTACACGCAATTACTCTGTTCTCCATGTTTTTCGTCAGCCCTCACCTTATTAAGTTTAGGTTTCTTGGTGTCCTCTATATTTCAATCGAAGTGGAGTTACTTTTTAACAACCTAATCCATCTGCATAAAGAAGGCATATATTTTTTTGACCGACTTCAGCGAAAAGAGCAAAACGCCTTCGGCGTAATGAACGGTCAAGATATATAGTAGATGGTCTTGCATTCTGCTTTAAACCGTCGATAGAGAAATTTGAATGGAAAACTTCATTGAGGGAATGCCTTTGGCGTAATAAAAGAAACCTTAGGCACTGTTACAACAAACCCTAGCCATGAATAGACCATTTAGAAGCTTAGCAAAATGGGAAAAACTAGAGGCCGAGATTCTTTTTGCAAGGGTTCCATTAGAACTGTAGATTGGTTTGTAATTCACGTTAATGACAATTTATGCAACACTATTTGTGGATGATTACAATACATGTCTCTTTGTGGTGTTGTGTGAAAATAAACCTTTTGTTGTTTGGAAGGGTTAGCCAATTATTCGTCGGTCAATGGGAATTTTCTACATGAATGTTAGACTGAAGGAAATTCTAATGGAGGTAGAATGGGGATTGAAATTTTAGTGTTTGGTTTGGACTCTTTCTGCATTTGCGTAGTAAATACATCTCTCAGAATTGAAATTCTTTGGATTCACTCTCTACACTTAATAATTGAATGGAGGAGCCCGCGTCAACTCACTAATTTCATCTCGTCAATACAACTAGAATCTTGTACGTCAATGGCAGCTTCTCGATCTTCTAGATGAAAAGTAGCTTCTCTATTAGTTCAAAGAGATTTTGTCAGTGAAAAGCAACTTCTGCATTAGTTCAAAAAAGGATTTTCTAAGTGAAAGGTAACTACTTTGTTAGTTTAGGGGATGCAATGTTTAAAAGAATGGAGGTCACATTGAGCTCTAACAATGGAGAACATGGAGGATTTCCAAGAAGTACTTGTAGGGCTCGAAACAACACTTGCAGAGATCAAGCGGCTGAAGGAGATAAACGATCACCTCACACGAGAGAGGGATGGTTTCAAGACTACTTGGATTCAAGACCACGGATCAAAACCTCATCCTCTTCCTCGACTAATCTTCTTTATAGAAAATACTTTCTCAACAACATCAAATCTGCCACTGGCAACTTCTTAGAGCATTTGAAAGTAGGGGAAGGATTGTACGGTGTCGTATATAGAGGTGAAATAGAGGAGACTGCTATTGCAATGAAGATTAGGAGAGATGATGGCTTCGGTCTAGATCAACAAATATTTCATCACCAGGTATACACTATCCAAATTACTTTACCATCAATATCCTCCTCCTTTATTGTACAAGCAAAAGTTCAAGCTAAAGGGATAACCAGTAGTAGTTGTAACAATTGTATTAGTTATAACAATCGCCTCTATCATAACATATTAGTTGTAACAACTCTATCAGTTATAACAATCCCCAGTGTGAGAAAGGATATTGACTTAGTAGTTATAGCAACTGTATTGGTTAGAATGTCTTCTACTAGTTACCTCTTTATAATGGCGATTGGGGTAAAAGGGTATTAGTTACAATAGCCAACACAATACACATGGTAGCATTTTAGTGATATGTCCATAAATTAAAAGAAAAATTGCTTCATATTTTATACCTCTTATGATACAAATAAATATGGAAATAAGGAAATTTATGGGCCTCGAAAGGGTGTAGAGTTCTTGTTGAATGTCTTTGATAATTTTATTTTCTTTAGTAATCTCAGTGTCTTTTCATTTATAGTTTTCACTTTAACTTACAAGGTTATTTTGGTAGATGGATGTGATAAGGGACATTAGACATCCTCATTTGGTGAGGGTTGTGGGAGAGTGTTTGGATAGAGGATGTATTGTGTATGAATATGGTTAATAAAAGCTTGGAAGATCATTTATCTTGTCAAAATAACACTTCACCACTGCTCTGGCATGTCAGAGTTCACATTGCTAGTGAAGTGTGCTCAACATTACACTTCCTTCATAGTTTTAAGCTGAATAGAATCCTTCACTGCAATTTGAAGCCCAAAAACATTTTTCTAGATGAATTTTATACTAGTAAGATCAGTGATGTGGGCATGGCAAGGCTTCTACCTCAAGATTCACTCATACAAGGAAATACATCCTATATGGATCCAGACTATCTCAGAACTAATGAATTTAT
>VDFB02013064.1:84926-111039 GCA_007258455.2 Sequoia sempervirens | reverse complement strand
GGTAGTGGGTTGGAGAGGGTGGGAGAGTGTGGGAGAGAGTCAAAGAGCATGGGAGAGGGTGGGAGAGAGTGGAAGAGAGTGGGTTCAGGTCTGTCTCTCTCACTCACTCCCTCTATCTCTCTCCCCTCTACCCTTAACCCTCTCTCCCTCTATTTGTCTCCCACTCCCTCCCTCCATCTCAACCCTCTCCCTCCTACCCCCTCTCCCTCTCTTAGGTCTATCTATCTCTCTCTCAGTCACTCCCTCTTTGCCTCTCCCCTCTACCCTTAATCATAAACCTTAAACTCTTAACCCTTAAACCCTAAACCCTTAAATCCTCTACCCTCTACCCTTGGACCTTCCCCCCTCTATCTCTCTTCCACTCCCTTCCTCTCTCTCTCTCAAGTCTCTCCCTCTCTCAGGTATCTCTCTCACTCACTCACACCCTCTCTCACTCACTCACACCCTCTATCTCTCTCCCCTCTACCCTTAACCCTCTACCCTATAAATCTACCTATAAATATTAAAAAAACCCAACTTTATTATAATGTGAGTGTGTTATGAATAAGTAGAGACATGGCCATTTTAGCAAGAAATAACGCGAGTGCATTTTTTATTGCACTAAAAATGGTAAAAAAAAAAAATATACTCGTGATGTCAGCCCACATTTTGCATATTCTCCGAGTTCTATGTGTGCTCCAACAAAAAGTGGTTTTTTGGTGATTGAGTGAAGTGTGCATGCATTATTTTTAGATTCCACGACCTTTTTCATGATATTTCCATCACCTTTGCATGAAATAGTAGAGTTTTCATGTTGAAAGGCATATAATATTAATTCAAGTTTGAATTACATTGATAACTGATATACAATTGAAGTTTGGAGGGGAACAAGCTTTTGAAAAAGTCAAAATTTTGAGGAGTTTCAGGAAAGAAGAAGCAAAGGCTACATAATTGGGTAGAACTCCTCCATTTGAAACTTTGGTTTTTTAGGTTTGTGAAGTCTTTGTACATTTTCTTTCATTTGATTATGGATTGCTTTCATTTTTGTTGTTTTGCTTATTCCATGTTGATCAAATTGTTTTTTTGTCATGTTACAACCTTAGGTTGTCAATGAAAATTTTAAATTACACAATTCTATACACTTTCCTATTACATTTTTAAACCACATCTCTTTGAGGCATTTTGTTAAATTTAACAATTGACTCTCTGTGTATGCTTCCAAAGCTTTCATTGAGGTATTTTTTCAAATAGTTATACAAACTAATTGATTTCCTTGTATATGCTACAAAATTTTCCATACATGTCTCTAAAAAATTGGAATATACTCCTAATGCAATAGGGGAGGCCTGCAACACACAAACACACAACTTCAATCTATAAACAAATTTTCAATTTACAATTTCATCAGGACCTCTTCTTTCAACAAATTCACATTTTTCAGGTTGTAGCATATCAAAGTCACTCAATCGGGTATAATTCCCCACACAACCTTCTCACTTCTCAATAGACCCCCAAATCCAAAAACAGTCTTTACTTAGGTCTCAAAATAAAATATTTTCTAGGTTTTACGACCTTGCATGCTCAAATAGGTTTCCAATACAAAAACCCTCAATTTGCTCATAAATATCTAGGGTTTTCTATATTTCACAACTCCAAGGCCTTCCAAGCCTCACCAAAGCATCGAAAAAGTTTTTCAGGGTCTGCAAAAACAAAATTAACCTTCACTAGGCCTTTAGCCTAATTAGATCTCAAAAACACCACTTTCATTCCTCCTTTTGATGCCAAAAACTCACATTCTCAACCTAAGATAACATCACTAGCCCTATAGATTCCTTACCACTATTAAAAGAAACATGAAACTTGAAAAAAACATATTACAGGCCTTTCCTTTGAATCACAGGTCACCATAGTAGGAGGAAAGGCTCCATCTTTAAATTAAAGTAAAACTCATACCTTGCTGGTCTGTATAGGCTGATCATGAAGAATAGAGTTTTTCTTTCATTGAAACAACCAAAGGAGTCTCAAAATAGATTGAAGTCCAAGTTAAGACCTGCCACCACAATGATTTATTAATTTCTAATCATGGGAGGCCTGTACTAGGCTGTACACAAGAAAAAGAAAGTGAAAACACAAAAAATACTTGAAAATCCACAGTTTAGGCTTTGAGTAGAGCACCAAATCCTCAAAAGCAATTCATTGAACCCTTTATTCAGGATTGTATGATGTTTTTATACATTTTCAAATCAGGATTCCCAACTTCCTTCAACACCCATAATCACCCTTGAACCACCAAACCTTCATTAAGCCTAAAAGTACTAGTAAAAGCAATGGTTTGCTTAATAAGCTTCATTATGAAAATTTGTTGTTCTACAGACCTAGGACCATTTAGACACCTTTATTTTACCCATTACAGATCCTTTCAACATATCCAACAATCACCAATGCTTTTTTTGTACCAAACTGCACAAATTATCAAGTTTTCTACGCTTTTAAGGGCCCAAATTAGCCCACTTTTACAAAGGGACCACCTTTAAAATTTGTCCAAATCTCCTGAAACCTTGAGGTAGAACTTTATATCTATCAAAACTTCAAATTATAGCATTAGATTGCAGAGATTCAACCATTTACTACCCAACCCATAAAACCCTCTCCCTAGGCTTAGAAACCCTATGTTTTATTAAAAGTAGCACTTGCCAAACACTCCAAAACTTGAAAATTGTTGAAACAAGCCTAATATACCCTGTTTGTGCTCAATCTAATATAAAATAATGTTTCCCAACTTAGAAACTCAATTTCAGTCACCAAAAGATCAATTTTGTTAAGGAAAACTCAACATTTCCTCATTTGGTTTGACGCCCAATCCAAGGATCATCCTCCATTCAATTGTATCATGGAATTTTATAATGTATCCCTCTTAAAACAAACCACTTCAACTTCAAAAACTAACATTTGAAAGAGGTGACAGTTGGTCTCCCTCTTTAATAGACTTTTACAGCCCTTCACTATTAGTTAATTTGACTTGACTTAGCACTTTTTGCACAGGTAAAATTATTTGTCATGCCAAAGATACTAATTGTTAAAAGGAAAAAACTAACCAATGATCAGCTCTAAGCCTTTAGAGATAAAGAGAAAAAATGGATGAGGGAATATCTTGAAAAGCAAAAATTGGGAACGATTGATGAAAACGAGCCAGTTGAAGAGGAATCTCTACTGTCAAAAAGAGAAAAGAAATTGGCAACAAAAAGGGCATGAATGTGAAAGAGTTGTGCTAGGGGAGATGCAGATACCGTAGTTGGAGACATACCCTCTATTGTAAGTGAATAGGAAGGAACACCATTAAGCACAAGCGAATATGGAGGGACACCATCTACCACAAGTGAGTATGGTTGGACACCATCCACCACATCTGAAGTTGAGAGTACATCATCACTCGGATTTGATGAACAAGGTATGCCATCATCCCCATGTGAACCTCAAGGTATGTATTCTATTCCACCCTCGGTCGAAGGTACACAATCCAGCCCACCTCAATTAAATATTGATGAAATCGCTAATGTTGAGATGTATGTACCTAAGAAAACACCACCTAGAATTTTGCGTAGAAAGCCAAAGTTTTTTATTAATATTGATGAGGATATTTTGCAGCACATGGAAGGTAAGATTCCAGAATGCACTTGTAGAAGATATGCTGATAAGATTTGGAAAATGTTCTTTGAAAGGCTAAATAAGACCGCAAGATCTCAACTATTTGTTCAAATGATGTGGGATTTAAAGTACAAAAAAATCATGAAGACTCTTGGGTTGAGAACATCGAATGCATCAAGTGAAAAAACTATTGTGAAGAATCTAATGGATGCTTATGAGAGTGTAGTTAAGACCTCACACTCAAAGGATAGTAATGTCACTCGACGTGTCATTGCATTGACTTTGGTAAGCTATCAAACAAAGAGATCTCATCTCATTAATAAGACAAGTGAACAAATTGAAATTAGTAGAAAAACTTTATCAAAAGCCATTCAAAGGAAGCAAAGAATTGAGGGCACCGATTCAAATGAATTATGGGCATTCTTGGGAAGATTGCCACATAAAGATAAAAAAGTTGTTGAAGCATTGAGAACACTAATTGAAGATTATTGGAAGAATAATACAAGGCCATCTCTGAATCAAAGGGATGTCATAAGAAGGAGAATCGGTAGTTGGAACCGTAAGCCACATCCAAAGCATTTTTTTGGATACGACTCAAACCCAATTTTTTCGTAAATTTCAAAATGCTTATCCTCAAATTAGTATTTCTCAAAGATGTTTTGAAATGCTTAAACCTTTTTATGTCAAGATAAATCACACATGCACTACTTGTTGTTGTAGACTACATATTGAATTCACTAACCATTATGATGTTTATTGTTCTATATGTTTAGATTTTCATACTAACGATGTTTTGCAGGATTGTGGCATAGTCTAAGCCCCATCAAAATCTTCAAGAGAGTTCTTATCAAAAAATTTATGTCAAATAGAGGATGGCCAAATATTCTCAGGACAACATGCTTGAATGGTTCATGCGAGCGTTGCGGTGGCTTGCAACGAATGCCAGTATGTCAACATATGGAAAGCACATATGAGGTGGAACATAAACTAGTAGATTTTAGGAAGTATAAAATAGTGGCATACACTACAAAAGATGGGTCTCAAGCAAAAAGGTGTGATTTGGTTATTGAGAAGATTCCAGTGTATTAGTTTATTTCCATGTTTTGTGAGAATCTAGTGTATGAGTATGCAAGGCATACCCATAGAGCCTGATGGTTGGACACACAATTCAAGCTATGCAAGGACACCTTTCTAGTTGGCAGCATAGTATAAGTGGTTGAATTTGCAAAGAACTACACTCTATAGCCATAGTGTGAACTGCAATCACAACATTACAACTCCACATAGTTTTCGATATTTGTGCACATAGCATTCATTCCTGTAGCTGATAGTACAAAGGACCAAAGGAAGGTATTGAGGGAGTATCACTTTTATATTAGTGATGATTGCACAAATTCTCTAGAGTTCATGCAAGGTTTCTTCTAGATGTTCTATAATGCTTTGGCTCAGAGGGGCATAGCATACGGTCGACAAATAATATGGTCGGATAACTGTGCAACATAGTTCAAGAATGCACACATGTTCTACTAGTTGTGCAGGATGCATCTCATGATAGGTGTTCAACATATGTGGAACTTTTGTGAGGTTGGGCATGGAAAGGGGGAGCATGATGGTGTAGGAGCATGTGTGAAAAGAGCATTAGCACGAGAAGAGTTAAAGTATAAATAAAATGCAAAGTTCACAGATGCAAGTTCAATCGTTGAGTGGTGTAATGCTTCGATGGGTCCAGGTAATGAAGGTACATCTTTAGTTCATAGATTTTTTTGGTTGATGGATGATACTAACATTGCACCATATGGGTATTTTTGTACACTAACAAGATCGAGTGAGCTACACTCTTTCCTTAGCTCAAATGCAGGTTCATGGAGTATCAATACACGCAAGATGGCATGCTTTTGTTCTTCATGTACAATGCAAGCCTGGAATGATTGTGAGTCAGGGGAGTGGGCTGACAAATGGTTGACAACTTATCTTAGCCCACTTCACACATATCGCCCTCCAACGGCATTGGAACTGTAGACACGTCAAATTGACATAATGCATTCAACTAGGTCATATTCATCCATTCGGAAAATAAATCAAGTTTATTTATCAATCTCCTAAAGTCATTATTTTAAATCAAATAAATCAAACTTGATCCTATCATCTCTTTGATTAAATAAATCAATCATTTATTTAATTAAATCTCAGAGCATCATTCATCTCCCTTTGATTTGATTTAAATCCCTAAATCAAGTCAAAGTGGTCAAATCAGCTTAATCATCATCCTAGCTAATTAATCCTGATTAAAGGCTAATCTCATCCCACTTGCATTCTCTAGATTTGGCCACTTGCATATGAAATTGCATTTAATTGATTTATCAAAATCTTTTATTTTCAACTTGGCATAAAGGGAGAATATTCTCCAAGTTTGAATCTCCCCCCAAGTAGACATGTACACCCAACAGAGCATTTATGAGGCCTTACATGTCTCTTACATGTCCCCTTCCAAAGTCAAACTCAGCATTCATTGCAAATTCAAATTCAAATTTTCCCTCTCATGGGCACATTTCCCTAATCTTGCACATCCATTGGCCTATCACCACTTGACAAGTGTCCTCCTATCATTGGTAGAATCTTTAGTCCCACATTGGTCCCTCTTCAACACTCAGCATTTGAAAATATTTAAATACAAGCTTCATCTTTGAGCAAATCCTCCACAATCTCTTGTAAGGTCACTCTCTTCATTTGAGATTTGATCTTGTCCACTTCACAATCTCTTCACAAATCCATCATCTACACAATCTCTTGCAAGGTCACTCTCTTCATTTGAGATTTGATCTTGTCCATTTCACTCCATCATCTCCATCATCTATAACAATTTAATCATTTTACCTATTAATCAAGGATTGGGAAAGGGTCACTAGCACATGTGACACCAATCCACTATAAGATGCTAGTTTGATCATTAGAATGATGCCTTTCTATGTTTTGCTTGTTTCTTTGGTATCATTCTTGTGATTAGATGAATCTTATAGGGGATCTTTTGGTTTGCTTTGGTTTACTAACAATACTAATGGTTTTTGTTTTTGATCCAATGCAGATTTAGGGTCCTACAAAATGGCGCTAGAAGGAGGGCTTGTGAAATCTTTATTTTTGTTTGATGCTTATTGTCAGCATATAAAGTCTTTTGTTTTTTCCAAGGCATTAACAATCTGCATATTGACAGGAATCTAAAGTCTTTTGTCTCTGATTATGCATTAAAAGGAGATATACATTTTCATGCTTACATCCATTTCAAGGATTGTTTCTGTTTATGCTTGACAATGGTTGCACATGGGGTGCGATTTGATTTTATCAATTTCATTTGCTTGAAAGCTTCTAAGTCCTTTCCGCAAATTCATCCTGCGTGCTTGACAAGCATTGTGCTTCATAAGAACATCAGAAACATGGAAAGGGAAGGATGTTGCGCCAAGGTTGTAGAACTTGGCTTTACGCCTGCCAATTGAGGTGGCTTATAGTCACTGTCTTTTCCTACACCTAGGCTCGAAGGTTCTTGTATGTGATTTTTTATTTAAAAGCTTCTACCAAATGGTTCATATACCTGGTATATGTGCGTCCCTAGTCCAGCTTTATATTTACCACTGGCATTTGTTTGAAAAATCTTCAATGCTTCGGACGCGTCACTACACCTACCACCTGCATTTTGCTTTGAAAGCTCTTTCCGATGGTAGTTTCTTAAGAGTGTTTTAAAACCTCTCTCAATAGTTATGTTTGTGCATAGCTTTACACCCGCAGTAATGGTATGAGACCACGTTACTTTGAGGCATTTTGTCTAATAGTTCACGTGCGTTGTCTATGCGTCCACATTTAGCATACATTTTATCAAAGGCAGTGTTTGATTCATTGAGCTATTCTGTCAAACATTTCACACGCCTTGTCCATGCTTTGCAGTAAAATTTTAAACATTTCACGCGTCTTGTCTATGCTTCTGCATTAGACTGTGAGATAGTTCGCATGCCTTGTATATGCAACAGTTCACGCGCCTTGTCTCTGCTTCCACATTCGACTGTCAAACAGTTCACGCGCCTTGTCTATGTTTCCATTTTGGTCTAGGCTATGAGGATGCTAATCAAAGGTTATTGAATATAGCTTTACACCTACCATCTGCTTTCCCTCTAGCACAACTCTCCATCTTTCTACCTTGCGCGCAGGCAACTAGGATGCTGGAAGATGTCCTACAGTCATCAAAGGCATTCTAACCAACAGTCCGCATGATTTCGCTACATGATTTCTCACACTATCTTGCTGATTTCACCTGCTATACGCTTTTGGATGAATGTCCATACGCTGTTTCCAAAGTTTTCATTTACGCACATAATGAAATAATTATGGTTTTCCTTTAGGGATGTGTTTGCAAGGCAGGGAGGCACGTTTTGTATCGTTGGAGGACAACGTGGAATTTGGTGGTTGTGTATCACTTGCAAAGACCCGTGGTTCACCTTTCTTGGGTGTAGATCAACATTGAAGTCAACAGATTGTCAGTTCCAATGGTAGTTGCACGAGAAAGAAGAGATGGTTGATGTAAGGTGCATAACCTATAGTTTCAAATCTACGTAGGAAGAGTGCAAGCAATAGAGCCAGAGGCACGATCCATTGTGTGGGGACCATGATTTGTCTGTGGGAGATGTGATTTGGCCGATAGCTCTTTCAGTGAAAGGCAAATTTTGATCTGTACCAATATTTATGACACTCTGACTAACTGCAGAATTCGGCTTCACACCTGCTAAATGCATGACAGTCTCCTTTTGTTTGTTTTTTTATTGACCCGTGCAGGAATGTGAGGGGGCAGACCCCAACGTTTCCAAACAAGACAAGAAGAAGAACTCCAGAGGCCGTGCTCACAAACGCATGTAGTAAACCATTGGTTATAACTGTTAGTTATCCTTTTTCCATTGTCTTTAATGAAGAGTGGTTGAATCCTTACTGTCTTTCTGACCTGCGCAGTTGAATCATTATTGTCTCCCCTCACAGTTACTATCTTCCATCACAATTAATGAAGAGTGGTTGAATCTTCATGTACTCCTTGTGTGTGTTGGCTGCAAACAAATTCCAACGCAATTTATTCCAGTGTATCTGGCGCGTACTTAGACCATCCCACGCATGAATCATTGATCTGCGCAAGGAAGATGCAAAAATAAAATAAAATAATAGACTGATATTATATTCCTGAGCTCGGGAAACAATCTACCATGGAAGGTTCTGGAGGTTCTGTTGCTCACTATCACCGCATACTTGGGTCTCATACTACTGGCAGGTTGCCATGCTTTCTTATAGCTTAGAAAGTACGAATGAGTGAGTATGATTTGTTTGTGGTTCGAGGTTTGGTTATGTTTATTTTAAACAACTTAAATGACTTTATGATGACTGCGCAGATGAGAAGCTAACAGTGATTAAGGAGTTGGAAATTTTGGCTTTGTTGCCTGCTAAAGACATTATCTGTCATAAATGTGGTAATAAAGTCTAGGCAGAATTAGGATCTCATGGATTTGCTTCGAAAAAGGATGCTGTGATCACTTGTTAGCTATATGATTTATTTATTTTCTTTGTTGAAATCCATAAAAACATTGAATACACGTATAGGTGGCGAACTTAAGAGTTCTGAAGTATGTGGGCTGGATATCTAAATTGGAGCATTTCATGTGATTTTAATATACTACAGCAATAACTAATGCTGACAACCTTCATGATTGGATTTTTCTGATGATTTATGCCTTTAAAAGAGCTTTTCATGCACAATATTGTTTGGACTAATGTTTTCTTTAAAACATAAAGGAATGTTGTTTGTTTCATTTGAGTCTTTATTTGAGAACATTCTTTTACTTGAGATCAATGATTAGGCTAATATGGGAGTATATTATTTTTTATCATTTATTCATCTAAAATCATTGATTCTCTATTACTTGAAATAGTTCTTAATTTAATATTTTTATCCTCACATGCTTTCCTTTTTGTTTAATAGGTGAAAGTCAACAAAGTTACAAAAAATCAAACGAAGGACAACCAAGGTACAAACGAATAACAAAGGCGAAAAGGTACAAAGCGAAAGAGAAAGTTATTAAACGAAAATGAAAGGAGGGGAATTTTTATTTTTTTTATTTTTTGAAGACACAATGTGTTTTTAAACACTTTAGTGTTTGATCAACACTACTTCATGAAGTTGTTAATCTTTTCGCTTTAGAACACTAATTTTCATTTGGGTCTAAAACGAACAATTTGATTTTCATTGCAAAGGGCTTAAAATGAATCTTAGGACAAACTCACTAGATTTTGTTTGAGGTTAAGAATTGAACAATCAAAACTCACACTTCATTTTTTGGTGCTTAAAACGAACTCACAATTGCTTTGAAGGGTATAAAATGAACAAGTGTTTGAATTGTGTGATTTTGTCTTTTGAGTACGTATCCTCTCCCCTTGCGCTTCGTGCGATCTAGGGTGCAATAGAAACACTCAAAATACATTTTATTGCTTTGAAACACTTCAATTTGGGCTTAAAAATTGAACATCTTGTGCGAGTGTGAGTAGGGGCATTTTCGCATACATTCTCTTTCTTTGTGCCATCAAAGATCGATCGAGTTACGGATTGTGTTTTTGCTCGCTTTTGTTTATCTTAGAGGGCCTGCCTTGGGGAAAAAGTACTCACCCAAGGGACAACTCAACCGGTAACACTCTAAAGCCAAGAGTATTTCCAGCCAGGATATAAATGAGGGTTTTGGTTAAACGCCATAATCACGTGGTTAGCTCTGACAAGATGGATCTGAAAGGGGACTCTTGCCGTATGGGTCAATCTCCATGAATGAAAAGTCCTTACTAGAACCTATGTGCTAGAATTTTCCAAAATCCTTAATCTATTTATTGGTGCAAGAACGGTCATTCTGAAGCCACCCCACACTCTTACGGTCTTCTAGTAGAGATGGAAAGCATGCCATGGGAGTTTCATGGGTGTTGATGCTTGGCTGCCCCGATTGACGTTAATGCACCATGGAGGGGAGCCAGTGGGGTCAAGCATCTAACCATCCGCTAGGGATAAGTGTAGCTAGACTTGTCCAAGTGGGAATCCAAAAAATATTGTCTTACACATCTATAGGGCTTGTAATTGTTCTTCATTTGAAAACACAGTGTGTATTCAAAAACATTTTGCAAACAAACATTCAACATGATTCTCAAAATTTCAAACCCTCTTTAAGACAAATATCATTGACTCAATCCATATGTTACTGCTTTCCCTGTGGATTCACATTAGAGGTTCCTAAGCATTGGATTATATCTCAATTTGTCTTCTTGAGTAAACAATAGGAAAACCCTTGCCTTAAGTTCATTGAATTTCCACATAAAATATCTTGTGGGGTTTAAAGAAATTAAGACATTGGACATCTTAGTTTGAAACTTTAATCAAGAGTGTGTTTGTGGTAAAAAGAATACACTAAGCAAAGATAACAAATTGGACCCCACACATGTGCTTGATATCTCTTGGTCATATTGGTCTTTTGATTGCTCTTAGAGAAAAGTGTGTTCTTCAATACCTTGACCTAGTAAACAAAGTCTCTCTAAGTCTCTTAGGATCAAAATAAAACACTTCATCCACCTCAAACATTTATCAATATCATCCCACAAACAAATTTAGAGCTTTGAAAACATCATTACCTAGACTTGGGTACATTTCTAAACCAAATCAAAATCATTTGTTTAGTTAGGTGTGTTTGGATGAATCCTTCCATGCACACTTAGTTAAATTATCACCTCTTTGAACAAGTTCATCCTAAGATAACATCCAACATCTTAGGATTTACAAAGTTCATCATCCACATCAAAAAATCAAAATCAAAATCCCTAATTCTAACATTGATTCAAAGTTCCTAAACGTTCAACACTCACATCATTTACACCTTTCATCCTCCATCTCGTCATTGGTCCTAAGAACCTTAGAGGTCACTTTTGTGACAAGGTCAAAACACAAGAAGAACATGGAATATAAACTAGATTCATACATCATGAGCGGTCCAAACCAACCAAATTATCCAAGCCTCATGAAATCATGGGATTATGGAAACTCACATCCATACATAGGATCACTATCTCCTACGAATATCAATAGCACAACGAATGTGAGTATGCCCATCTGAATTTTGGAGCACATCTCCCCATGATAGATTTAAATCAAAGTCCAAACTTACAAGTCTATCCTCCAAACAATCAATACATGAGTATTCAAACGAGCAACATCATTCCGCCAAATCCCTACAAAATAAATGTGGATGTACCAAGTGCAAGTTTTCAAAACATGAATCCTAACTCGGAAAACTTTGGAAAAATGATTCCCAATACCAACAATGTTCATCCTATCATGCCAAATATGAACATCATCCCAAATCAAAACATTAACCAAAGTCAATTTTCCCATAATCCCATTCAAAAACCGCAAGCATGCATGCCAAAACTACTTGAACAGAAGCCAAATCAACTATCTCAAGTGAGTCAAGATCAAAATCAAGAACAAATTTGGCGAGATCAAATTGCAGAACTTTCCAAAATAGTTGAGGCATTGGGCCAAGAGAAATCTCCACCACCATTACCTACTTCATTCCTTGGTTTAGGGCTTCCCCCTTTACCTAACACCAATCACGCCACCCAAATCAATCCACCTAACATCAATCAAACCATCATGTCAAATCCTTCGAATATACCATCAACATCACACCAATGGATGGTATCTAATCAAACAACAACATTGATCACAAATCAAAATACGGTCTCCCAAGGACCTATCACCTCGGTCATTCCAACCATCACTATCCCTTCAATCATTCCAAAAACCACTATCACACTCATCACATCTCAACCCCTCACTACCATGATCGCTCCGAGCGTATCTCGAACACTTGTCACTACATCCAACATGATTCTAAATCCACCACCACCCCCACCACCACCAACTTCCACCACATCAAACCAATACAATGCGACATTACAAGCTGCTTTTCAAAAGGGATTCCAACAATATCTAGCCATGAAACAAGCAACACAAGCTCAACAAGTGAAACAATCCTCTCAAGTTTCCCAAGCCTCTCAAGCTACCCAACCAACAAGAGCACAAACACAAAAGATGACAACTATTGAAAACAAGGATCAAGATCAATCCATCACTGAGCACACGTTTACTTCATCCAATGATCAAATTGACATATGTCAAGAGTCACTTTTGAATCATGATCAAAATCTACCAACAAAACTCAACAATCAGCCAATTCAAGAAATATCATCACTTGACTCTATGGTCGAAGACATTCACAATCTCTCCACCGCAATTGTCGAAAACAATGATCAAAACCTCCCCATCGAGGAGCACATTGAGGATGTATCTACACAATCCGATGATCAACTCACCATACATCAAGAGCCACTTTTTAGTGATCTCTTTCAAGGAGTGTTAGGACTATTTGATCCAATTGACATAATGCATGATCTGTTGACCAATGATCATATTGAAAATGTCTCTACATCACCTTATGAGTTAGAGGACATATCTCAAGAAGTTATTCCAAAGCAAGATCAAAATCTTTCACTAAGGTCTAGCAATGGTCATTTTTAAAACATGTTGATCCCCTTTGACCTCATGGTTACAGATGTTGAAAGAACCCTGAACTCGACACTTGAGGATATTGAGCCGTTCCCCATGTCTAATAACGATGTCCAAGAACTCTTTGTAAGAAATCCATCCTTCGAAGCTGCCCCATGTCAAGAACTTGATCCAAAGCATATCGAAAGCAACTCTGAAATTAATCAAGATCAAGAATTTATATCTTCAAGATACTACATTAATCTAATGGACACTCTCTTATCTATGCAAGATGATCATATCCACATAGCACATACTCCTCCATCTACCCATGAGATGCTTTCTATGGATGGACACGTCGATGATCATCATTTAGAATAGGATTCCTTTACTCTTGACATTATTACACAAAAAGAGCAGATTATGGATTCCTATAGTCAAACTAATTTGTCAACATCAGTATCAGATATATCACAAATTCAGACTAAGGACATCATGAATAAAGATATCAAACATTGTCCACTCAAGAAAGAAAATCAGACAAAATAGTATAAATTAGCAGAGTAGCAAATGGAAATAGCGTCACCTACGATGGTCATTTGTCAGAGCATGTTTACTGAAAAAGATATCTCAAAACAAGCAGAATCAAGGAATAAAGGTACTACCACAATATTGGGGGCAACTTCATCTCAAGCAAACGTCAACATAGAGAGCATGAAGAGTCCTTATGATGAAGCTAGTGTCAATACTACAACCAACCGCATCACAAATCTTCATCCACCCATCACCCCATCCATGAATTGGGACCAACTTCGAAAGAAAGATTTGAATCAAAGTACGAAGAACATTATCAAAGAAAAAGAAGCTGAGAAGCATAATGGACAAATCAAATACGCATGGATACCAAAAAATACAAAGAGAGATCATCCCTATCAAACTCCATCAGTCAAAGAAACTATGGGGAAAAATAAAAGAGGGAAAAGTATCCATCAAAGATGTCTGCAAAAGAAACAGCAAGTTTTTCAAGCAACATACAAAGTGTATCAAGCAGTTGGTCCTAATTCCATGCACACTTTTATATCCACCTATCATTGCTCATCTTCCCAAGTTTGGAGAGTCAAAGGTTCCAAATTGTCAACCAATCCATCTCTTATCCCTAAACACACTCCATCCATGCCTCCATGCATAATATCCAATTCTTACATTGACCGTGTATTGGCAACAACCCTTCATCATAAGGATTCAGAAGGGAATCTATTGCGATGTGCGCACAGAGATAGAGTTAACCTTGGTATCGAAGAAGCAGATCAAGAATCCCAAAAGTTACATTCAAGTGCATGTATTTTAGCAAAGCAGCTCCTTCAGGAAGGATATCAATGGCACATTATGACAAAGGCATCTACATCAGCAACACTTTGTGATTCAGCATGAGTTTAAAATCTTTCAGAAAAATACAAAAAAATCAAAAAATATGAAAATCCAAAAAAAAAAAATCAGAAAAAGGATTGAAAATAGTAAAGAGAAAAAAAATCATCCTCTAGTGAAAACCGCATGGGCGGTGCTTTGGGCAAGACCATGATGAAAACCTGGAAAACAGGCATCATGTGTGGAATCAAGCATCTATGTGCGCCACTTCAGGTGAAAGCATCTCATCCCATCCATAATAAATCGAGCCATCCATCCATCTTATCCATAATAAATCCATCCATCCATAAGCCATTTATCCAATCCATCTTTATCCATCTACATCCATCATGCAAATTATCTTGATCTTGGTAAAATTTTGGTACACACTTTACACTTGCTTATGGTAAACATCTTGACATGGGCCGTTTTCATTAATCCTATCCTATGCAGCATTATCTGAGCTATGAAGCATTATCCAAATGAGCATTCGTTATCCGAACACCTTATCTTATCGCAAGATAATCCATGTCCCTCCATCCACACACCTATCCAAGCATCCATCCAAAGCATTCCATACGTTGCTAGACATTGGGGGAAGATATGTACATCTTGCTTCGAGAATAAATCTTGATCTATATCCTCCAACTTATATGGTGATCCAAACATTGACAAATGTGAAATCAAATTGGTCAAAGCATTTGTGATCCAACATCCAAATCACTAACCCATGGCATATTTTTGATGAGAAAACATTCCATATCAATCTTCATCATTCATCGAATGTCAATCTGAACAATCAAAGTTGCACATCAAACGTCACATCAAATAATTTGAACAACTTTTGTTCCAAACCAAGCTTCAACAATCCTGATCAAATCAAATCCAATCAATCCGTCATCATCTTGGGATATCTTTCTCAATCCTTGTGTTGCTTAACACTATCCTTGCATTGTTGTGCATCCTCAACAATGTTATCATCATCACTCTTGATCAATCAAATCCAATCAATGCTGATCATTCAAAACCTTGAATTGTTGTGCATCCTCAACAATGTTATCATCATCATCAATCCATCGATTTGATTAGTCAACCTTAGCTTGGTCTTCAACAAAATCCAAAATAGAGCATTGATATCATCACATATCCATATCAAAATCGTCAAAATCATGCAAAAATCCAAAAATATTCATAAAATTAGAAAACATCAAAAACATTGAAATCCGAACTACGTCATCTCTGAGCTTAAACGTAGGCAAGGCTAATCTTTGATCAGCCCCCGAGACATCAAAATCCAAAAACATTCAAAAATACAAAAACACAAAACATTCATAAAAATCTCCGAAAACCCCAAAACATCAGAAAAACATCAAAATCCAAAACAGCCTCAAAACATTTCAAAGCGTCAAAAACATCCAAATATTTGAAAAAAATCCATCCATCTCATCTCGCTTGCACCCTTAATAATCAATCATCCATAATAAGCTGATCACCATCTTCATCCTTTGGTAAGCGCAAATAAAACAATCACAACAATTGGCAAAAGCAAACTTCAATCGTAAAATCAAAATCGAACCAACAAATCTTTAAAACAAAATCAAACTCTTGATCAGTTAGAAACATGTTAGTCAACCTTATATCAGCGACCTATCAATCAACTTATCAAACCATCATCATCCTATACAATGCATGTCCTAGGATATATCGTTCCGACAATGGGCATCATTTTGGATATCACCCTGGATTCTTATCCTATCAAAAATCCCTTTGGCTGGCGGTATTGAAGAAGATCAACTTGTTTGTGTACTTGGTCTTTTTCTTTTGACTTATCTTATTGCGCTCAGTCCAAGGACCTCTCGATGATATCCAAACGAAGGATTTAGAGAGATAGGAATGGGGCAATGATCATTATCTTTTGTCTGTTGTGCTTGTTGGACGTTCTTGTAAAATAATTTGGCGAATACTTGCTTTGTCAGATATGTATGGAGGATGTTTCAGATAGCTTGTTGACTATTGTATTGATTGGTTATACCTTTCCATGTTTTGGTTCGAGATGTTTGAGACTTCTAAAGTGCATCCTAGCAAGGTTTATGTATGTCAGGTGTGAACAAGAATACTCCTATCTATTTGTCAAGTCAAAGTCCATCACACTAAGTACAACGCCATCCTGGTCCTTTATACCTTGATGCATCATGCTTAGGCGTGTTATCAAACATAAAGTAAGTGACCCTTTGAAATCCCAAACCTTGATAAGCAAATCATCATCATCATCATCTATCATCATCATCTCTAATAAAGTCTCGACCAATCATGGACTTGTTGGATCCTCTTGTCATATCTCATTTCCGCACTAACATCACAGCATGAATAGTTAATCATCATCACCAATTCATCCATCATGCATCCATTATGCATTCATCTTGCATCCATAATTCATCAGTATTTTGCATATCATCTCACATGCATATCATCATCATAATATAGATCTGTTAGTCTAAGCATCATCAATCTCATCCATCTCATATCATATCATTATTTAAGTTGTTTAGGATAAAATAGATTTGTTATTCTAAGCATCTTAAAATCATCTCATTTGCATTGTCATCCATAACCATCCATTTTGAACCTCTTTATCGCGAGATCGACCCTCAAATTGAATCTTTTCGCTCGATCTCTTGAGGGGGAAATGTACCAGTGTACTTCTTTCCGCTGGGGCATCTGAAAAATAAAATAAAATTTAAATTTTGATGGCGGCAAGTTTATTCTTTAAACCAACGCAACAAGTACATTTCTTCAAAGAGGGGCAAAATGTAGACACGTCAAATTGACGTAATGCATTCAACTAGGTCATATTCATCCATTCGGAAAATAAATCAAGTTTATTTATCAATCTCCTAAAGTCATCAGTTTAAATCAAATAAATCAAACTTGATCCTATCATCTCTTTGATTAAATAAACCAATCATTTATTTAATTAAATCTCAGAGCATCATTCATCTCCCTTTGATTTGATTTAAATCCCTAAATCAAGTCAAAGTGGTCAAATCAGCTTAATCATCATCCTAACTAATTAATCCTGATTAAAGGCTAATCTCATCCCACTTGCATTCTCTAGATTTGGCCACTTGCACATGAAATTGCATTTAATTGATTTATCAAAATCTTTTATTTTCAACTTGGCATAAAGGGAGAATATTCTCCAAGTTTGAATCTCCCCCAAAGTAGACATGTACACCCAACAGAGCATTTATGAGGCCTTACATGTCTCTTACATGTCCCCTTCCAAAGTCAAACTCAGCATTCATTGCAAATTCAAATTCAAATTTTCCCTCTCATGGGCACATTTCCCTAATCTTGCACATCCATTGGCCTATCACCACTTGACAAGTGTCCTCCTATCATTGGTAGAATCTTTAGTCCCACATTGGTCCCTCTTCAACACTCAGCATTTGAAAATATTTAAATACAAGCTTCATCTTTGAGCAAATCCTCCACAATCTCTTGTAAGGTCACTCTCTTCATTTGAGATTTGATCTTGTCCACTTCACAATCTCTTCACAAATCCATCATCTACACAATCTCTTGCAAGTTCACTCTCTTCATTTGAGATTTGATCTTGTCCATTTCACTCCATCATCTCCATCATCTATAACAATTTCATCATTTTACCTATTAATCAAGGATTGGGAAAGGGTCACTAGCACATGTGACACCAATCCACTATAAGATGCTAGTTTGATCATTAGAATGATGCCTTTCTATGTTTTGCTTGTTTCTTTGGTATCATTCTTGTGATTAGATGAATCTTATAGGGGATCTTTTGGTTTGCTTTGGTTTACTAACAATACTAATGGTTTTTGTTTTTGATCCAATGCAGATTTAGGGTCCTACAGGAACTAACACAGATGGATTCATCGATCGACTTTGACCACATATCAGATCTAGTTCAACCAGGTAATATATCTACTTGCTTAGTTTTTGAAATTCCATATTGTTATCTTACTTTGTACTGTATTCGTAATGTTGACTAATTTCAAGTGATTTTATGCACATATCAATGCAGGGCATGTTTATGCAGCTATTGCAAATGAAAAAAATGAAGAGGGAATAGACTATTACTTGTGTCATTGTGTTGAGGCCAAAAAGAAATTGGAAGCCCCAGTTATAGATGGAGAAAACATCGAATACCCTACAGGTTCAGTTGTTGTTACTGGAATGTGGCTTATAAGGTACCCACATAAGAGTGTTAAACATTGGTTGTTTGAGGACTTTGACACACATTGTAAGATTCTTCATTACTCAAATGTTGTTGTAGTATCCAATGTTCGTTTGAGAAAATATGGGGGCAGACCTTTGAACAAGACCTTGTGGAAGGTCCCCGATTCTGACCATGAGGCAATACTTGACACAATAAAGAGTAAAGTAGATCCAGATGGTTCATTGGATTAATTTGTAAGTATATGCATAATGGTTCTTATTAATTTATACTTGTATCCACATTAATTTTTGATGCCAATGCTATCATCTTATTTTACTTTGTGTATTTGTAAGTAATATGATAAACATTGATTGGTGTCCCCTTTCAGAAAATGTAGATTTATGAGCCATCCAAGAGAATCTCAGGAATAAAGCGATGCGACATCCCTATTTTTATGATTTTGACAAATCTCAATTATGATTTTCAGCCATTAAAAAAGTGTGTGTGAAGCTTGGTGAGGGAATTTCAAGTTATTCATTTGAATTTAACCTTATCATGAGCACCTATGATGTAAACATTATAGGAGCATCTCAAATTTCAAGATATTCTAGATTCCTGAGAGGTGTTGTGTGCAATAGGTATCTTGGAACTCGTAGTGAAGATGTATGACTAGGAGTGACTAAGTTTAGAGACTGCCATGCCTATCTATAAGTGCCCTCCATCTATTTTCATTTCATTTCCATTTTGGACGAGTTGTTTCTTTTTATTCTTTTACTTTGCGTACATCTATAACTAAACTAGTTAAAATTGATTGGTCTCTCCTTGCAGAAAATGTTGATTTTTGAGCCATCGAAGAGAAATTCAACTAAAAAAGAAATGCAACATCCTTATTTTTATGATCTTGACAAATCTCAATTCTGATTTGAAGCCATTATAAAAGAGTGTGTGAAGCTTTGTGAGGGAATCTCAAGTTACTCATTTGAAGTTAACCTCTAAATGAGAACATATGATGTAGGCATTATAAGAAAATTTCAAATGTATGATTGACATTGTAAAATATATGTGAGAATAGAGTACCCAAGGAATTGTAATGATATTTGTTCTTGTAATGAAATTTATTGAAATATTGAAATTTGGTGCAGGGGCACCAAGGTTATTGAACAAATTTGGTTCATGGAATTATTTTAAGTTAGTAAATTGTGTTTTGAGTAAATTATCAATTGAATAAGGTCATATTACATGGTCAATTGATTTATAATGTAATAAGTCATGTTAGTTACAAGATCAACAGTTAGGCATGATGGGAAAGATGTAGAATCATTTGTAAAGGCTAGATTTAAAGCCTCTTGAAGGCTCAGACACGATGCAATTTTTTCGTGCAGGAGCACCTAGTCTCCTAGTTGCAAAATTTCACTTTTTGAAGGTTGATAGGTGGTCAATAGATTAGATTAAGGTATTTTGTGTTTATTTATGCTAAGTAACGTCAATCAAGACCATTTAAGGTGTATTAGGGTGATTTTTTGAGTCTTGGTGGTCAAATGTACAAAAAAATGCATTCTTGCTACAAATTGTCAATATTTGAATTTGTATCCTTTTGAAGGAAAATCTTTGAATTTGGTTGTAAATGTGAAAGATTGAGGTCTAAGAGTTTGATATACCATTTAGAGAGCTTAGTTTTCATGGAGTTCCTTTCAAAGCCTCTGCTTTTATTGTTCCTACAATAAACTGTTTGATAGAGTTGGTGGAATTACCTTTCTTAGTAATCACTATTAGTTCAAGATTGAGATTGTTAACCTTGAGAGAGTATGACTTGGGAAAAAGGCATTTGATATGGCTATTATTTTGAAAAACTTCAAGTGGGATATACTTTGCATTGATGCCATTCCTCAATCTTCACTTGATGGCATGAAGGAATGGCTGAAATCCATGGATATAAAGTATTATGAAAGCAGAATGAACTTGAACTGGTGGCCAATTTATTGAAGATGGTGGTTGGGAATTTTTGAATATCGAAGCTAGTGATTCTGATTCTGATAATTCAGAAGAGTCAGAACAAGGATATATGAGTTCCCTCTAATGTAGAAGAGGAATCAGAATCAGATTTCATGTATCCACCATCAAGAGTATTACAAGCCAACAAGATGGAGGGAATTCTTATATAAGGATAATTTTCAATGTTGTAGGTATCGACTTTAATACCAACTACAATGGCAACATTGAAATTCCCTAGCAGTATTTATGTTGAGGAAATTTCCAAAGCACATCAACCATGTGGTACAAATGATTAAATCTCAAAGATGATCTATAGCAATGAAAGAGTCTGAAAAGGAAGAGAGAGAAACACTGGTGACTCAGGAGAAACTTCAGCTTTAAAAACAAAGTCAATTAGGCTTCCAGACGTGTGGATCAAGCCAAAATTTGGTGGAAGGGGAAGAAAGATGACTAGAACTCTGGAGGTCCACTATACTAGATTTCGGTATTCAACCATGAGAGTAGATGAGAGAGCTGATATCATGTATCAAAACATTAAGCATGCTTTTTTCCAGCCAGTAGAGAAGGAGATGATTACTTTGCTTCATTTTCATTTGCATAACCATATCAAGGTATGGGAACCAAGAAGACAAAGGATTTCAAGTTTTATGTGGAGGTAATGGATGTGGTACAACTTTAGGAGGGGCAAGAAAGTCAATGTATGATTGGTGCAAGAGCACCATTCAGTAGGTTTTGTTCATCAAGGCAAATAAGGAGTAGAATATAGGATTTTGAGTTTTGTATTAAAATAAGGTATAGGAGACCATTCTATTATGTATTTAGTCATATTTGAGCTGTATTAGGTGTTTAGGAGGTTGGGTTTTTCAAAAAGTGCAATTTTTAAAAAAATTGCAAAAATGTGCAAAATTTGCAAACTCAAACATTGTAAAATTGCAAAATTTGCATTATGGAGGGAATGTGAAGAGTCAAACCAGTTCAAAGGTCAATTAGGAAGGTGAATCAGTTTTTAATTGGTGGGAAATAGTTTAAAAACATGGATAACTTGAATTGAAGGTTGGATTTTGTGATTTGAAGAAGCAAAAACAATAAAAACTTAGAATTTTCTAGAATTTTTTGTATTTTCAGCTGTAGCAGCAGATTGTACAGTCTGTATTTCAATTAGTTAATCTAGATTTGTTGATATTTTCATATTATATGGTTTTATCTTTCTTTTGAATCCATTTAGAAGGTTTTCCATAACGTTTTGTGCATTTTATCATCAATTTACTAAAACTGGCATGAATTTGTACATTTGAAGGTTTTGAGTCAGTAAAAATGGATTTTTCACCCATTCCTCTTTCTGTAGCCTCTGTAATTTGAGAAATGGGTCTTCACTAAAATTATTAAGGTGTGGGAATAATGTGTTAGTGTTTGGGAGGTCTGAAAGTGAGATGGGTGTGAAACCCATGTATGTAAAATTGAGTTTTCTTTAAGAAAAATGGTGGTTTTGAAGAGTCAAATTGTGTTTTTGTGTAGGGAAGTGTTATTTTATGATTTTTTTAGCTTTTTCAGGGTATCAAAAACTTTTTTGAGTAATTTTTTAGGTTGTGGTTATCTTTGGAAGTATCATATTCAATAAACCCCTATGGTTTAGGCTACAATAGAGGGTTTTGTGGTTTACCCATTGTACGGTGGTATAACTAAGATATGATTGTGCATTTTGAAGTTTTGACACCTTATAATTGCTTCCCCAAGATCTGGTAAGGTTTGGATAAGTTTAGAGTATAGACCCTTTGTAAAAGTGGCCTAATTGAGGCCTAAAAAGAGTGAAATTTCAAGTTTTGAAGGAGTTGTTACAAAGAAACTTATGGAGCTATGTTGATATGTTTAAAAGCTCAATAATGGGTCCCTAAATTGAGTTAGGTTGTGAATTATAAGTGTGTGGTTGAGAATTTGTATCCAATTTAGTGGGCTTCCTATGTTACAAGGGAATAGTGTGATTTGGTTGAGAAAGAGTGAAATGGAGAACTTGATGGTATAATACTTGGTTGGTTGTTGAATTTGTGATTATTTGTGTTGCAAGACCTCCCCCAATTGCATTAATGATCTTGATGAAATTGAGGAAAAACAACAAGAGAGGGACATGAAAAATAAAATCAATACAGAGTTTCAAGGATTTGTAAAGCAAGTAAGAGAGCTATGGGAGTAGCCTCATCTAAAATATTTTGAACTAGAGTTTGATATACCATTTAAAGAGCTTGGTTTTCATGGAGTTCCTTTCAAAGAATCTTCTAGTCATTTTGATTCTGATAATTCGAAAGAGTCAGATCAAGGATATGAACCCTCTAATGTAGAAGAGGAATGAGAATCACTCTTCATGTTGTAGGTACCAGCTTTAATACTGACTACAATGGCAACATTGAAATTACCTAGTAGTATTTATGTAAAGGAAATTTCCTTTATATGCAAGGATTCAAAGCACATCAACCATGTGGTACAAATGATTAAATCCAAGAGACAATCTTTAGCAATGAAAGAGTCTGAAAAGGAAAAGAGAGCTACACTGGTGACTCGGGAGAAACTTCAACTTTCGAAAACAAAGCCAATTAGGTTGGTAGATGTGTGGATTAGGCCAATATTTGGTGGAAGAGGAATAAAGATGACTAGAACTATGGAGGCCCACCATACTGGATTTTGATATTCAACCATGAGAGAAAAAGAGGGAGTTGATATCATGTATCAAAACATTAAGCATGCATTCTTCCAGCCAACGAAGAAGAAGATGATTACTTTGCTTCATTTTCATTTGCAAACCATATCAAGGCATGGGAACCAAGAAGACCAAGGATGTTGAGTTTTATGTGGAGGTAATGGATGTGGTCCAAACTTTAGGAGGGGCAAGAAGGTTATCTTGTTTTTACTATTGCTACCTGCTTTCACAATGTTCTTGGATTGAAGGGTTCATGATATAATTCGACCCGTTCCACTTTTTGTGCCTATTGTAACTTATGGAATGGGTCCTCTAACTTGTAAAATACATGCCTAACCTAATTATAATGTTGTGGAGTCAAGGTTGGGTGTTTAGGATGATGTTCTAGGGCTGTAGCAGGGTATTTTCATGATGAAAATGAGGGTTTCAAGTGGTGTTTTGAAAAAATGTGGGAAGGAATGTCCATGTAATGTATTATTCACCACATGTGTAGGGTCTGGTAAGTGTGTTTGGTGCTTTTTTTGGGTATGGAAGGTGCGGGAGATAGGAGTTTCATTAAAACCCCAAGTATTTTGCTTGAAATAGAGGGTTTGGTGTATTAGGGGTGTAGAGGTCTTGGACTTGGAAATAGATCATGGAATTGGAGGTTTTGACACATAAAATACTACTATTTCAAGAGTTTGAGTGAAGATCTAGTGTTTAAAAGGTCGTCTCTTTGTAAATAGGGCTAATTTAGTAGCCTTTATGCAAGGTGGTCTATTGGATCTTAATGATGGTACAAAGAAACATGGTATGATCTCTTAGAAATTTGTCTTAGGGTCTATGTTAAAGCTTGATTGATGTTTGGTTGGCCATTGGATGGCCTTCTCTAAAAGATAAGCCCATTTGATGAGATTTGGAGACTATAAGTTAGGCAAGGGTTTGTTGAAAACCCATACTTAAAACTTCCCATAGCCAACCAAAGCCTAAAACATGTTACAAAAGGTCTACACATGCTTAAAAGTTCAAGAGATATCACTACCCCCAAATATTTCTTCAAACCCTAGCAATAAACCACCATTTTCCACTAAAAAATGCACCATTTGACATCTAGGGCATCACCTAAAAACCCTCTATTCACTTCCCTTATACACAAAACTATGCACACATGTTTTATATTCATAAATAAGCCTTTCCATTGTGTTATAGAAGCATACAGTGGGTGAAAGGCTTAATATGACATTTTAATGCACTCAAAACCCTTAAAATAGGGTATACAAATTGACCCTCAATAATTGGCTTCTAAAATGCACAAAATCACTTGAAATCCAACCAAAACCAAAACTAAAACGGAGTTAATTCTGCTGCCCACAAAATTCCATCGAAAACAAAGTACAATCACCCTGTACGAAACCATACAGTTCAATGAAACATCAAATCCCAAAGTGCAAAAGGGTAGCAATCTTTGATAGAGTATTACTCGGATACCATGGCACTTAAAAAATATTTGTCTAAACCTATCAGATCATGTCAGGGCCATCTACAATAACCTCTCTCAATTTTTGTTATCTCAGAGTGGTTTTCTTGTGGTTTCCAATTTTTAGTTGATGGAAAAAGTGTCAAATGTAAGCAGTGAAAAGTTGCAAAGTGGTGCAACTTTCATTCTACAACTCGTGTGACCAAACAAACTGTTCCAACACATCCGAATAGGTATTTTTACACTAGGAATGGTCCTCTTTCACACCCAAACAAGCGGAATCGCTTCGAGCTATGTTCAACTGGATCGATCCCTTAAGAGTCCAAAGGGCATAATGGCTGCAAACTTCAGCATGAGGTTACTTGGACACCATGACACTTAGAAACTTCTCATCTAATCCTATGGGATCAAATTGGTCCCCTCTAAAATAACCTCTCTCAATTTTCATTATCTTAGAGTGGTTTTCCCGTGGTGTCTAGTTTTCAGTTGATAGAAAAAGTATCAAATGCAAGCAGTGGAAAGTTGCAAGGTGGTGCAACTTTCATTCTGTAACTCATGTGACCAAATGGATTGTTCCAACGTGTCTAAATAGGAATTTTTATGCTAGGCATGGTCCTCTTTCAAACCCAAACATGTGGAATTGCTCTGAGCTATGTTCAACTGGATCGATCCCTTCAGGGTCCAAAGGGCAAAATGGCTGCAAACTTTAGCATGAGGCTACTCAGAAACCGTGATGCTTAGAAACTTCTCGTATGATCCTATGGGATCATGTTGGGCCCCTATACAATAATCTCTCTCAGTTTTCATTATCTCGGAGTGGTTTTCCTATGGTGTCTAGTTTTCAGTTGATGGAAAAAGTGTCAAATGCAAGTAGTGGAAAGTTGCAAGGTGGTGCAACTTTTGTTCTGCAACTCGTATGACCAAATGGATTATTCCAACACATTTGAATAGGCATGTTTATGCTAAGAATGCTCCTCTTTTGCACCCAAACACACATAATCGCTCCGAGCTATGTTCAACCAGATCAATCCCTTAAGGGTCCAAAGGAAAAAATGGCTGCAAACTTCAACATGAGGTTACTCGAACACTGTGATTCTTAGAAAATTCTCATCTAATCCTATGGGATCATGTTGGGACCCTCTACAATAACCTCTC